>JAQMYF010000017.1:10190369-10222163 GCA_030014195.1 Neosilurus mollespiculum
CTCATCAGGGGATAAATCCCCTGATGAGTGGGCAACCACGAAACAGGCTTGTCGGAATGAAAAGGTAGTCTTTTTATTTTTTCTTACACACCATATATATATATATATATATATATATATAGTCTATTGAATACATAAAAAAATAAATTCTAATCTATGGATGGGTGGCACAGTGGCATACTGGCAATTAACAAATCCTCCTCACAGCGAGAAGGGTCTGAGTTTGAGTCCTGGGCTTATCGAGGGCATTTCTGTGTGGAGTTTGCATATTCTCCATGTACTTGAATGGGTTTTCTCAAGGCACTCTGGTTTCCTCCCACAGTCCAAAGACATCCACATTAGGCAAACTGGCTGTGGGAGGAACCCGGAATACCTGGAGAAAATCCACACAAGCACGGGGAGAACAGTCAAACTCCACACAGAAACGCCCAAGCTGAGCCCAGGACATGAACCCAGAAGCCTCTTGCTGTGGGGAGTGAGGAAAATATTTATTTTGCTGAAAGGACAATCTCAGGTAAAACATTTTCATGGAACAGTTGGAGTATCATTTATATTGGGAGGTTTGAGATCTTTTTCTGTATAAGCCATCCATATTTTTTATATGTTGATGTCAAAGGTTTTTTTGCTTCGGAACATTAAAATGTTGATTGTTGCTAAGTTTTAGGGTATCATGAATGGAAAAAAATCAATTGGTTTAATCCAACACCTTATTCCAAATTATTCAGAAATCTGAAAAAATGTTCTTGTCTAAATATGCAAATAATTAATCACAGCATTTTTTCAGTGCTGTTTAGACATAAGAGGAATCAGCCAGGGGGTGACAGGCTTTCTTTTGTTTGATGCTGGTTGATTAAAATTGTCGGTTTACACTTTTATTTCCACAGACATGTATCATACCAAGATGACTTACACAATGAGCCTTTTTGCAGTTGTTTTGGTGGCTCACATTGTGTGTTTGAGCAGCTCAGAACAAAACATTAACCCAGATGTTGTCAAAGCAGCAAACTTTGCCATCGCATTCCACAATCGCATGACGAACTATCCTTATGCATATAAAGTCCTGGAAATCTTGTCCACCTCTGCTCAGGTATGTGACACCGATCTTAAACTCTCAGTTACTCATCTTACAACATATAATGTGCTGTATAATTAAGTAATAACAATAAAAAAATGATTTTTATGAAAGACAATTAGTGTCTTGGTGAGGGAATGATTGCTTGTAGCTGCTATAATATAAATAAGGAGAACAGGAACTAACTTGTACTGTGGATCAACCATAACATTAAATGTAACTATAAACAAAAAAAGCTACAACATGTCATTATTTAATTAATAAAATATGTAAAGGTTGGCAAATTGCTGCGGTATAAGGGCAATAAAACACACATTAGTATTGGAAAATAATGAACTTCAGGGGTGAAGTCTTAACCCCACTTTTATCCTGTAGATTATTTTTCTGTAATAGCGAGCTAGCAAGTGATTAAACCATACTTTTGTGATTTATACGAAGAGGAAGGTTTATATGTGTGATGTCATCATCCCTTCAAAATTTGACGCTTTGTAAGTATTTTTTCCTGTTTGAAAATGTGTGGATTCAAACAGGGCATTTGGTTGGACATCTAGAAAATAAGTATTTAGTATATACTACATGGGAACAGCGTGATCTGATTGGTCCGCTATCTCGGGATTAAAAAACATTACTGCGAGTGGATAATGCTTGAATGAAAATGACAGACAGTCATTTAGTTAGTTTTTTCTTGTAGTATAAAATAACATTTTGAATTAGTAAAAAAAACATTTACAGAGCAAACGTTTTATTTATGTTTCAGTGTAGTATGTACTAACTCTAATGAGAAGGCTAAACAGACGCTGTTAGCTCAGCTTCAAGTGCAGAGCTCACCTGACCTGTCTCTGTAATGGTTAAAATAAGTAAATATAAACTAAAAAAAAAAAAATTCTCATCTTAGTTTGCTTTTCTTTATGTGTTTATGTGTAGTATATACTTAAAGTTTGAAAAGGGTTTAAAGGGACACCATTACATGGCTCTGAGGCTCTGCACCTACTGCGTCTGCCAGGATATGTTTAAAAAATTAGCATAAAAGATCTGGTTTTAGCATGCTTTTTCCTTATGTTCCTATGTAGTATTTACTAATACAATTATTCGCCTCAGGCTGTCGATGGTAGCTCAGTGTTCCGTCTCGGAGACTTTTCAATAATTTCTTTTACTTTAAGAAAAACTTTTCATAATTGTTAAGTGCTTGTATGACCTCAGGTCTTAACAGATAAGCAAAACAATATATTACTGTTGAAAGTATTTAAAGTAAGTGGGCAGCTAGGCTGATAACATTTTATTTTGTTAGAATTTTATTTTGTGTTAGAAATTAAAACGAATACCTCTACTGAATATAATCACAAATCTAAACAGTAAATGATTTATATAACAATTTCTGAATGGACTTCAGTGTTGGATTATCCATATCCTTTTGTAAGACTCTTAATAAAGATTTGGCAGAGTTTAACACATCAGCTGTTCAGATGTAACCAGATTCAGCCACTGCATCAAATTAAACATTGTTATTGTGTTGCCCTGTGCCTGGCTTGTAATGTGATATCACATGATCACCTCATGCTGCATGTCACTAAAGGTTGTAACTCGAACTGAGGAATTCAGCACGTGATGTCAACTCAAACATGGCTGATCACAGTATCAACCAATTAACAAACGTTTTTATTTAATTGTGTTATGCTATATAATACAGGTATTAGCTTTTGACCAATCCGCATTCAGACATATTTGCCATGGTTCACTTTAAGAAAGAGAAACTACAAATCACTTATCATGGTTAGCTCACTAGCTTGTGTAAAAATTAAATATGGGTGTTTTAATGAATTTTGATTTAAAAATAATGAGTTGGGAGTGGAGTGGGAGTTTGTGTGCAATATAGAAAATACTGTGAGAAAATTATAATAATAACAAAACAAATTAAACTATAAATGGCAAAACAAACAGATTATTTCCTATTGAATGTGAAGTTAAAAAAATATATATATCTATATATATATATATATATATATGTATGAGTGTGTGTGGGCCTCAGATCTACCCTCCTACTCGGGTGAAGTATTCCATAAAAGTGCATGCTGTACAGACAATCTGCAGAAACAACGGCAGCGTGAACCCGGAGTACTGCGACATCGCGGATAATGCACAGGCAAGAGGCCTTGTTTGATTTTCTATCTCGGTTACTCTGTAGTTCATATTCCGGACTTGTTGCCATGGAAACTGTACATGCTTCTGTGGTTTTCCTGTAAACACAGTTATAATAGGTTGCTTCCATGTGCATTTCCACTGTGATTTTAATTTTAATTATTATTATTTTTTTTTTACAGATGATGACCTGCTGGTTTGTGGTTCTGGCAGTTCCAGGAAAGAACACGGTTCCTGAAAGTGTTCTGTCACATCACTGTGCCTGATGTGTTGTTGTTAGTAATGTAGTTTTAACCACATATAATTACATTTAGTGTTATGGAACAAATTAAACATTATTTCTTGTTACCACTTTATTTATAGCAGCTATAACCACTTATCGTCTTTCCTGTAGACATTAGCACTAACACTGGAGACTCCTTTCATGAACGCACCTTTAAAACTTTACCACAATGTGGAATGTTTTTGAATCGGTTTTCTATTATTATTATTATTATTATTATTATTTAAGCATTGATTACACTCATTCATTTTCACCGAACCAGGCCATATGTAGATCATTACTATTAAAAACATTTGTGCTGTTATAGAATATTAATTCACATCCTTCTCACCAGTCAGATTCAAGAATCCTAATTCAGCAGCATGGAGGGATATGATGATGATATTATTATTACTGTTTGTTCATTAGTTTTATAGTTTGTTTTTGTGTATAAAATACCAGATGAGCAGCAAAATGTAAAGGGTGCCATTACTTTATTCACAGAGATGGTCGCAGTGTGATGTTTTCAGTGACAGAGTGTGTCACTACAGTGCATTTATTTATGCTTGATCATGACTTTGTAAGTGAAAATATCTGGTCAGGGTAAGAATTGTGCTTCAGAGGTTGCAGCAGATCAGTCCAGTGTGTTTAAGTAGAAATAATAACATTATAAATAACTGGTACTCTGAAAGTGTCTGGATCTGTGTGGGCATTAATTATGATGGCACTGCTGCTATGACTGGAACTTGTAATGATCCTGAAATAAAGAGGAAATACATTTTTTTTTGGTGTCTTTTGTCCTTTCAGCCGGTCATTATATGCAATGTGCTCCATGATTATTGGCACCCTTTGTAATGATTAATAAAAAGTGTTAATTTTGTGGGGTTTTTTTACTTTTTGTTTAGTTTAACACTAAAAAAAAAAAAGAAAAAATCAAACGATTAATTGATATACATTCATTCAGAGAAAAACAAATACTTCATAGGGATAATTATTTTCAGCAAAACCACATGAGGCAAGTCGATTGGTAAGGCTGGAAATTAGATTGGACACACTGTACCTGAAGCATATTTCCTATTTAGATTGTACATTTTTTAGTTGATTTGAGCGTAAGAACATTCAAGCTGTAAAACACGGCAATCTCAGAGAAAGAAAGCGAGAGAGAGAGAGAGAGGATAAAGTATTTAACATGTCCTGAGACGCAAGGTTCGAGAAATGATGACGGAGTACTTGAGAAAATGTACTAAATAAAAGTCTTAAAGCTCACTGAAGAGAAATACCATGCAAATAATAACGAAAATTTACAGAAAAATATACAAGAAAAATAATTAAGGAAAATTGCTGAATAAATATTTCAAAATTAAGGCAGTACGGTGATGCTGATGTAGTACTTAACACTTTCGCCTCACAGCAAGAAGTTTCTGGCTTCGAGTCCTGGGAGTTTGTACGTTCTCCCTGTGCTCGTGTAGGTCACAATCTAAAGACATGCACAGTAGGATGATTGGCTGTTTCAAATTGTCCCAAGGTGTGAGTGTGAATGGTTATGTTGGCCCTGCAGTGGACTGGCGAGCTGTTCAGGGTGTACCCCTCCTCTGCCCAGAATTGGTTAGGATAGACTCCAGCCATGCGACCCTAAGTTTGCTAAATGAATGAATGAATGAATGAATGAATATATATTTTACTTATCAAGCCCTCACATAAGAAAGTATGAACTAGGCTTTGATCCGGTGTTGGAGACCCTTGTTCTCTGGAGCTTCCTTATTGTTATTTCATAGTAATTACCCAGTGCTTCTTATTGTGACGTCAGAATGTCCCTGCTATATTCTCACTGTGACATCATAAGTAACCGTGAAGAATTGAAAAAAGGTTTATTTTCTTAAATTGAATGGTTGAACTAGTGATTTGACTTTACCAATCAGCACAAAGCTTGTGGCTTTTTACTGGTCCTTCAAACCGGAAACGCAGAATTTACCATTTTATACTTTACATTAATGCTAATTGTAGGCCTGACCGTAGTCCTGTAGGATAGTGTGTAACCTCAGCCGTGTGTAGTGCACTATTGAAATTGAACAGGCTCCGTGACGAAACCGGAAGAATTCAACCCTGACCTGTGACGTTGCAGAAGTTTAGCAGCCGCATCTGTTTTGGCAGAGTATCTTTGTTATTGAACAGTTAGCGAACGGCGTTACGGTAAATAATGACAAAAAAATCTACTTAGCTAGACCGCTGGCTTTAAACAGACATTTAATTACGAGCTGGAAGATGATGGATCTGAACTCAGCGCTTAATAAAGAAGGCTGGTGAGTATTTACAGCAACCTAGCTAACAAATGCTAACAAAAAAGCCTAGCTACTCAGGTTAGCGCGCTGTTGTCATAACAGCACCCGTAATATGGGGAATACCGCCTCCAGTTCTATGATTGGTTAAAAGTTCGCGCTTGCTTTTGCCTAATTGGCGGACTGTTTCTGAGTGTGACGGAAAAGCCCATCTTAGCGCAGAAGCTGGGATCTTTTTTTCCAATTAGTGCACGGCAGCAGAATACGGGTGGGAAGAGAACGGGGGGGCTTAACGTTAGCTAGCTGTGTAACGCTACACAGGGTTTTAAACGACGGTAATATATAAATTACTAGCTGAATGAGCGAAGTAGTGGGAGCATTGATCTATCGGTAATCTATAATTAACACAGCTAGCTGAATAAATGGGTAGTTTAAATAAGCTAATATGCTAGTTAGCACGCTAATCTTAGCTAGTAGTTAGCAACATCAGCTAGTTTATTTACTACTGTTATTTTTGATGCACCTGCTGTTATTGATTGTCTGTGGTTTTGGCAGATTGCAGTTCTGGTGTACTTGTAGTTTATTATATAAAGCTGATATTTTTAATTTAAAACATTTCTGTAATATAAAACAATTCTGGTGATTGTTTGTTGCATAAGTTTTCACCCCCACTGTATCAATATTGGCCGCTGCAGCTCTTCTGTAGTTTGTCAGTATCTTCACTTCGCATCTGGATCCTGATATTTATTTATTCCCGTCCGGAGTCGGGTCGCGGGGCCAGCAGCCTATATTTATTCTTTTGTTTTTATCTTATTTGTTTTTGGCAAAACTGCCCATGTTTTGCCGGATTGGAAGTTTGTTGCTAATCATCAGTTTTCAGCATCAGGCTGTTTGGGCTTGGACCGAACCTGTCTGCTGCATTCAGCTTGCTGGGTTTGAAACCCTCCAGTACTTTGGAAGCTTTAAAATGTGAATCTTCACTTCAATCTCGGGTCTCTTTCAGTTTCTTTAAGGATTGCTCCATCCATCATTCCAACAGTGAGACCCCTCGCTATACTGTGTGGACGGTGTGTATTGTGCTGGTTTATACTTCTGTTCCAAAGCCAAGAAGTTTATTTATTTCTCCTCCGAATCTTCCAGCAGGATTTGCTCTGGCTTTAGGAAGAACCCCAGGTTGTTGGAGAGGTTATGTTTGTTCTTCTTGTCCTATAGACCTCACATGCTCCCTTTACCAGAAAATTTACCTTCGCTGTCTCCAGTTTTGTGGATGGCCTCCATTTAATGTTATTCTCTGGGATATTTGGGATTAATTTATTAATTTTACTATTCAAACCCTGATAATTTCCACACCGTTATCCCTGGCTTGTGTAGATGGTTCCTTTATGGTTATATTGACTCTGGTTGTAAAGTGTTGTGATGGTAACACAAGTGCATGCTGCTCTGGTAAAATTACCTTCTTTATATCTAGTACTGATACTGGATGGTGACTCGGAGGTCAGCACTGTTGCAATGTAGCACTGTACTCGAATTTCCTCCAGGTACTTTGGTTTCCTCCTACAATCCGAAGACATGCACATTGGGTCAACTGGTTACTCTAAATTGGTCATTGTTGTAAAAGTGATTGCGAATGGTTGTTTGCTAGTCCTGCAGTAAGAAAGCCTGGTTCAGGGTGTAACGTATCTCTCATCAGTAGTCAGCTTCCCTGCGTCCCTGAAAGATAAACGGTATAGATGATGAATGGGTGAATAGATACTGACCACATGGATGGTGTCATCTCTACTAAATCAAGCTTACACAAAACAATCTCTGTTAAAAAATAAAATATCCCTAAAATTGCGGTGCCGTTGAGAGTATTACTTCTGATTAACAAATGTTTCTGATTTTTTTTTTTTCCCCCTTTCAGGTATCTTACAGGTGAAGGTATAGATGAGTGCAAAGGCTCTACAGAGAAAGAGAAGGCTGTACTCAATGACGTCATCAATGTAGCACTAAACGTAAGTTTCTATGTGAAAGAAAGTCTTTAGTGTCCTCTAATGTGCCGTTAATCCACCCTACTTTAGAGTCAGTCATTTTTATGTAATAATAAGCACTTATTGAATGAGGCTAAGTATGATATGGAGAATTATTTGGTCGAGAGGGTTTTATAGGCCGAGGTGGATAACACTGAGATGAACACTGAATCTCTGAGACAAATAATTTTCCATACTTTACAAAAAGCGAATTATCCTTGACACTTGGTGGAGCTAGGTGCTTGGAAAAGGGAAGGCTACCTATCTGAGAGAACTGCACAGAGAAGAGAGGAAGGAGAGCTGATGCAATAGCCACATTAGCTGCATGCACTTGCAGTTAGTGAATCAGTGTATTTGAATGCATTCTTTTCTTCACAGTACAACAGGCAGTAACGTTAAATGTTGCTAGTGAGAGCATAAGTATTCACCCCCACTGTATCAATATTGGTCGCTGCAGGTCTTCTGTAGTTTGTCAATATCTTCACAGTACAACAGGCAGTAACGTTACAATGTTGCTAGTTAACATCAGTGAGGTTAGCATGCTATACAGCTAGTACTTTTACCTTTCACTAAACATGACTTTCTCGGCTTGTTGTTGAGAAAGAGCAGCTATTTTCTCACTGGTACAAGGCGCTGAGAATGAACATGGATATCATTAGATAGATAGGCTTCATCATGTTTGATTATTGTCCTGAGCTGTAAAATGTATTTACTTTTCTCAATATTTATGCTTCGGTGGTCCTCTGTCTCTATCCTTACAACAGCATAAATATTTAGAAAATTGAATGAAGTTCACAGCTCACGGCTGCGGTGCTTAAGGAATCTGCCGTGTGGTTTAGCCAGTCTGTCTTATGTGAGAAGGAAAGTAATAATTCATTTATCCCATATCAGTGATACAGTGCTAAGAATTATTTAATGGCTTTCCACAGAACAGAAACATGAAAATCTCTTGAATGAATAAGAATGAAAAATTGTTTTATGAATCAAAGTATGATATGGGGAATCATTCAGTTTTATAACACCCTCTGAGATCTGAATAATTCTCCATATCATACACAAGCCAAATTCTGTTTTATTATTCATTCAAAATATTTTGAACTTATTCTGCTTATCTAATGTTCGAGAATACCAAACATTATCGGATGACTTTTCACCAGTCAGAAATGAGAAACTATTTTTGAAGTAATAATAATAATAATAATAATAATTCTTCCTAAAGTAAAAGAAAGCTACACAGTATGGTCTTCATGTTTTTCAAGATATAAACAGTGATTCAAGCTTTGAATGATTTTCAAAAGATGTCATAATGGAGAGCACATGACCATTATAACACTTTAAATGTGTTAAAATAAAATATAAAAATCTCATTTTAGTTTTTGTTATGTTTCTGTGCAGTATATAATTAAAATAATTACCTCAGGCTTGGTGAAAATAGGTGAATAGTTTGGTCAGTTATAATCTTGCCTTTGGAAAATAATTGTTAATTATGACATAATTATTCAGGATAAAAAGGGGGAAATTGTAATTGTCAAAGCGTGTGACATTTGTGTCATAAAGGCTTCGCAGTCACACCAAATCAGCATGGATTTATTATTTCTCTTTACAGACTGACCTGAGATCAATTGGAAAAGGTTTTCTACCTGCTGATATCAACAGTGGCAGAGTGGAGGAGGTAAATTTAAAATTTAAAACTTTAGGGATTGTGAGTGTGTGAGAAAGCCCAAGAGGGTGTGTGTGTGTGTGTGTGCGCGTGCGCGTGCGTGTGTGCGTGTTTGCTTGCAGTATTGTTCCCGCTCTTTTACCATATGACCACTGGATGTCCCTACAGAACAATAGATAAGAGATTGTATTGGTTTTAAGTGGTTATCTTTCCACGTTCCTTGATGGAGTGAAATTACAGAAATACTCTACTGCACTCAGATCATTTTCATGCTACTCCCTGTACTAGTTATGGTCAGATTTTGCCACATTTTTGCCATGAGAGGGCTGTTTTGGGACATGGGGTATTATTTAACGACGAATTCCTGCAAAGATTGTTAGTATACAGAAAACCAGAGTGTTTTTTTTTTTTCCTTTTCTTCCCACAAATCATTGTGTGATATTGTATTTGTAAGAATAAACCTGTTTTAATCTGTGATTTGTGAAGTATTTACTTGGAAATGAAAATAACCCTTTTGTTGATAATGTCTTTGATGTTTTACGAAACGGTTCCCACAGTCCATGATCCTACGTTTCTGATTTCTAGTAGAGTGTAACTTTACATTAGGGTAAAGGAGTCAGGTTACATAACATACAGTAGCTGCAGTGTCCTGTGTGAAGAATAAAAACACTTCTCAGTGTGCTGTTAAAGGAAAATAATTTCTGACATGGTGGCGTAATGCAGAGTGAAGAATAATTACTTTTACAGTACAATTCAAATCTCCACAGTCCTTCGGGATGCTGTGTCCTCACCTCTCCCTGAAATGCTGATTTTAAGTACATGAGCTGGACAGCTTGTTTGGCGTCCTCTTGCCATTATAGTCTTTCTGCAGTGGGAGAAAGCCAGCCAATCAGAAGACCCGGCACACCGTGACTTACTACCATGCACAAAAAAAAAATCAGTGAAACCTTGTGTTTACGGGCAGCTCAAACAGCCCAGAGGGAAAACTGAAACGTGCGCTAGCCTCGTAATTTGAGACTGGCATTATCTGTCACGGCTATACAACACTGTAAAAACATTTATGGGTCAAAAAGTGGAAAAAGCATAATATCCCCTCTGTAGAAGATGATGTACACTACTACTTTTTAAAAAGAAAAAAAAAATGTATTATTGTAAAATGTCCAAGTCACTTCCTGTATGACTTGGCTGCTCTTGTTTTCCCTTTTTTTTTTAGGTTAATTAAAAAAAAAAAAAAGAAGTGAATGCATGTTATAAATGTAAATAATGCTTATGTTACCCAGAAACTTGAAAAAGCAAAACTTGCTGACACTGGAGACCTCTTACATAAATGTGGGTGTGTCCTTAAAACATGAGTCTGGTTGGTTAAAAAAGAAAAAAGTTGCTTTACTGCGTAACCAGATACATTTTTAGAAGTTTTAAGGTATCATCTTAACAGGAAATCGCATTTGATTAAAAATTTAGCTCTAAAAATAAGCTTGTGTTAACTGATATGTATGTATAACATTTACTTGGCCTACAAAATTGTATTTATAGTTTTTTTTTTTTTTTTGCAGTATAATATTTCAGGTAATAGATTATTGCATTATATTAGATTATAGATTACATTTAGGAATGAACTTTTGTGACCGTCATTTTGTGGTGATACACCTAAATGTTAAACACCATTTTACTGAAATCTGTGTCATATCAACAATTGTACATCTTTGTGAAATATCGACATGTTCTTTACAGATTGTGTATTGTGTCTGCTATACAAGTCTCAGTGAATAAACTGTTATTATAGAATTAATAACTCTACTCAGTAAATCATCCTTTACTCAGTAAGATCCCACAATTCATCAACATTGTGATATAATAATTTTTTCCCCCTTTAGTTGAAGGGCCCGTATGTCCTTCAGGTCCTAAAGATACGAAATGTCACCGCTCCAAAAGAACATGAGGAGTCCCAGGCTGCTCCAAGAATGCTCCGCCTCCAAATGACTGATGGACAGACAACATGCGCAGGGCTGGAGTTTAAACATCTGTCAAAAATTAGGTAAGACTTTCACAGATTAAGAAATACACTGCGGATTGTAATCAGTGTCCATGTCCACAGTGTTTAACGGTGCTGGAAAGTGAGATTTATTTCTGAATGTTGTTGGGGGGGCGGGCTTTATTGAGTGACGACAGTGAAATCTGTGAAAATCAGAGTAAAAATATGCCCACATCAGCAATATAGCGGAAATAGCAAGTAATTTCATAAAAATCGTTTATCTTGCTAACATTTTGCCTGTTATTTTTATTCAGTAACTTTGACTTTGTTTGGACTACTTCAAAATATTTGGAGTCTTTACCACTGTAATCATCTACTGTGAATGGCAGAAGTATTCACCCCATTTTAAATTTTTACTGGTCACTTTTCCGTAGAGCCGAGCTCTGTGATGTATAAAGGTTATGCTTGAATTTGTCATATTATTAATATTTGCAGGATTTTGGAAGTTTGGAATCATTTGTTTATTTATTTATTTATTTTACACCAAACCCCTGTGTATATCGTTACACATTGTACATCTACTTCTGACAGTTAAATGTGTGGAAGCTCATTTTACACCAGACCGTACACACCAAGAAAACTGCTGCAGTTGAAGGATTGTAACCATGGATATGACCCTGAAGTCTATCACTAGTGAATACTTACATTTAGTTACACGTTTTTATCATCACAAAGACGTCAGCTGAGGCTTTAAATCAGTTCGCTATTTATTCTGTTGTGTAACTTTAAAGTTAAGTGCATGAACAAATGTCATGTAAGTTGTACGTAGTTCTGACTTTTACATGTTCAAAGTGATTAAAAGATGTGGCTTAGAAGAGTCAAATAATCGATAATTAGCCTTGTCGCTCTTGACTCTTATAAATCACTGAGCCCTGAAATACAGATAATAAGCATTTTAAAAAAGAACTGCCCTCATGATCACTTCAGACCTGACCAAAGACCTGTAGCTGCTGTTAAGCCGTGACAATGTTATATATGATTAAGGTAAAAGAAAACTGTTGTTCGTTATCTGTGATGGACAAAAGAGCACTTTAAGAAAGCACATTGTTACTGTATTTATATTATAAAAGCACTTCTTTAATTTGTAATGGTCACTATAAGAACCTTAATGTGTGGGTTTATAATCAGTTTTGTTGAAAGGTGAACATAAAATACTGGCACACCCCCGGTTGCAAAGGCTGCAGTATGGGTCTATAAACAGAGTGTACTTAATATATGTTCTCTCTCTCTCACTTATTTGCTGAACAGCGTAATCCTAGGGACCAGCATCGCAGGGAGGGAGGCGGGCACCTCTCTCAGCCCACTCTGGGCGAAGGCAGACAGCTCGCCAGCCCATTGCAGGACAACACACACAACCATTCACACTCACGCCTAGGGGCAATGTGGAACAGCGGATTCACACAATGTGCATGTCTTTTGGACTGTGGGAGGAAACCGGAGTACTCGGAGAAAACCCACGCAAGCACGGGGAGAACATGCAAACTCCACACAGAAATTGCTGTGAAGTGGACGTATTAACCATTACTGTGCCACCCCTCAAAATATGCTGCTCGCATGTAAATTGTGTTGTATTCTTTGCAAGCACGTGGTATTCCAAAGTACAGGCACCCTTTGTGGAAAGAAGCAAGCCGTTAAATTAAATATAAATAAATTATGGCAATTGAAAATGTAAAATAATTCTGGACATATTAATACATGCTTGTCTTTTAACCATGTACTGTGTTAGTTTGTTTTAATACATCTGGATGCAAAAGTATACACCCCCTCGCAACTTGAATTTTTTTTGTATTGAGGCAATTAGTGTTGCAGGCACATTTCACCACAACTGTTTTTTAACATCAGAGTGGTTCGTCTGGAATTGATAGATCCTGAAATAGAGCTCGGTTGCAGGATGTTTTGATGTTTGGTTTTCTGACATAGGTGGGAAAGTTCTGCGACAGGGTCAGCATTATTATTCAGATCAGAAGTACAGTTTGACTGAAGTAAATCTGAGATCCCCATGCAGGTCCCGTTTTTGTTTGTGAGCTAACACACGTGACGATGACCCTCTGGCCTTTCCTCACCTCGCTTTCGTTTAACTCGTTTCACTCCTTTTCCACTAGACAGTCCTCTTCCATTCCTTCGTCTTGTTTACTGCTGCGTCCTGGCAGAAGCCGGCAGCGTGGCTCCGTTCCAGCCGATACAGGTGGAGATGGGAGCAGTGTGCCGCCACGCTTGTCTGAGGAACAGACTTCTCTTTATGTGTGCACTCCTCCTCTATCACTCTCCATCCATCCCTGTTTCCCTCCTCAGGGTTTGGAGATAATAGATCCTACTGTTCTCCTTCCCAGTGTTATAGTGGGCCTGTGAATTTAATTGAAATTGTACTTGGGACTTCTGTGAACGAATAACTCCTAATATTGCATTAATTTCTTTTTGTCAGGGAAAATATGAATTGCGTGGCAAAATGAAGAACAGATCTGCTGGGGAAAATCTAATGATACAAAATAGCAATGGGATTCGTGTTTATTGAGAGGGATACTGACTATCTTAAGCCATGTGCAGCAGCTATTACAATGGAAGTTATCTACTTGTTTAAGAGATTAGTTAATACAGAAAAATGTATGTTTTTGATAAATTTGCATACAAAGAGACTCATTAATGTGAATCTCAACTGATCAGCTTCAAATCGTCTACTTGCGGATGAGTAACTGTGAGTTTTATATACGTATTACACTGCACACACACACACATTTAATGACTTAAAAAGTAAAATATTTTTTCATTCATATGTTTACAAATTTTCAAGTATGATATTTAGAATAAAGCCAAATAAGTCCAGCCAATCAATATGAGCAAAACATAATGGCACCATGTATATGGAGGCTGCATTAGTATGCAATAGCTGAGGCATACTCGCATCATTTAGTTTTCATTTTCAGCTCACTGATCTTTTCCTTTTCTGAAGTTTTGTGGGTGTCACTAAATGTTAATGTGCCTTGAATATACATGTGCATCATGAGCATTTATTAACGTGCTCATATTATTATGAAGAAAATCAGTGTTGCTGAAAAAATAAACAGTCTAGCTGGAGATCTTTGTTCACCTTAGCTTCATGATGCAATTCATTAGAAACCTACAATGCTTTTCTCATTTGTGAAATGAAACCTAACATGAACTGAATCACTCACTCAGCACCACATTTTCAGAAATCTGTGCACTGATTTGGTTAAAAAGTGTTGTAAATTTAGGATAGGCATTTTGTGGCACATACGCTGTATATTCATAGTTTTTGCAGCCTACTGTATAAATTTTTGTCTGAAATTTTTGTGAAATCATTTAAAATACTGAGAATCATATTGGTTGGTGTTTCACTCAGGTGTCGTGTAGCAGGTATGCCAAGCAGACCAGTCACTTCCTTTATACTGTCCTTTGGTTTCGTTTCTGCACTGCAGCTGGAAATAACCGAGAGGAAGACTGCTCTAATTGGAGCATTAGCGTCACGCACCAGAGGCTTAAATCCTGCCCTAGTCCTCATTTGTTTCGAACTCGTTCAGAAGAGTTTGACCTGATAGTAGAGCAGACCATCCGCGTCAAGCGAAGGAAGGAGGGAGAAATTTTAGCACCGTGTCATATTGCAATTTAACAGGGAGGTCCATTTAAGGAAATGTGCTAACGTTTTTTTGGCATAATCGCTACTCTGCATCTCCTCTGGCTTATGGCTTATTGGTATGCTTGCGAGGGGGAAATTGAGTCTCTCTCTCTCTCTCTCTCTCTCTCTCTCTCTCTGATAAGTTCACTTTAATTAAAAGCAGACTGCTGGCTTCAAATTTAAACTTGCACAGCTGATGCGAAATTTGGAAAGGGGGTTGCAGGGCGGGGGCTGGTTTACTTTTAAGAACAGGCTGTAAAAGAAAATACAGGTCGGATCCGTCTCCTAAATGTGCATTTGCTTGTTTTTGGTAACGAATTATTCTTATTCTCTCCTCACAAATGGTGCCAATATCTGAAACACACTGCGATTGCTGTACAAGAATGGCTGATTAAACAAAATGTAATAGGCTGCTTGTCTGCATTGTATTTATAGTATGTGCACTGATGCACTCTTTGCAGCCCCAGTGTGCACCAGAATTATTGGCACCCCTTGGAGAAGCAAGTACACCTTAAATGAAGGACACGCAATCCTTAATCTTATCTTATCTTAATCACTGTTAGGTGTTTAATAGCTTTTTTTTCTGTATAGGTTTTCATAATAATAATTCATAAATAGTGTCCCTTTTTCATGCTAAACACTTTTTTCAGTATTATTGGCACACTTACCTTTAATATGCAATAAAGTCTCGTTCTCTGGAGAAAATAATAGCGGTGTGCTGCCTCTTGTGAAGTTTACAACAACTTTATGTTCCTATGCTTGTACATGTGGACATTTCTTTCAGTTCACTTCAGTAAGTCAATTTTGCCCCAAAGCATTAATGATCCACCGCCAGTATAGATTACAGAAGCTTAGGTTTGTGATTAAAAAATAGCATTCCTGTTCCTGTGGCGAATGAACAAAGCACATCATGGCCATGCACGTGCAGGAGTAGTGAGTAGTAATTTGATTGGGTCACTATGCCATTTTCCATCACACTGTCAACATTGGAACTTGTGCTGCACTTGTTTTTATGACAGCTTGCACGTGTGCATTTGTGAATTTACTATGGACCAGAGAGCAAACCGCAAAGTCTGTAAAACTCAGGAAGGTCGCAGCTAAGACTCTTGAAATGCTTCAGCAAGCCTATGGCAATGAAGCAGTGAACTGAGATTCCCCTTTTCCTCCTTTCTCTCTCTCTCTCTCTCTCTCTCTCTCTCTCTCTCCCTCTCTCCCTCTCTCTCTCTCTCTCTCTCTCTCTCTCTCTCTCTCTCTCTTTTACTCTCACTCTCTCTCAATCTTCCTCGTGTCAATCAGGGTGACACTAGCCAATTGGGGACATCTCTTAACCCACATATGCAAAAGAGGGTAGATAGAGTTATCTTTAGAGTGTCTGTTGCCTGAATTGTGCAGGTTAACACTCATTTGTCTAGAAAGTTCTTTGGTTGTCAGAGACAACCAAACATGTGTTGTCATGGGTACCCCCCCAGGCAACAGGCAATGGAGTCCCTAGGTCCTGAGAACAATTCTTTTTTTTTTCTCCTTTTTTTTTTTTTCTTACAAGGATTTCACCTTTTGTATTTATTTATCTTTTTTTAGAGGTGTTGTTCCTTTTGTACACCTGTTTTGAGAGTCTGTTTTGGGGGTATGGAATCCATGTATTGTCTAATTTACCTTTAATACAGGTATTTTAAAAAATGTTTTTTTCCCAATATTTCTTGAGGCTTTTTTTGCTTCCGGTTTGTGATTGATCAATAATTTGTGCAAAACCCATGTAGCTGATGTTTGCTGTGGTTTGTGTTCTTTTTCTTGCAGTTTGAACACTCCACCTGGAACCAAAGTGAAACTTCTGGGCATGGTGCCAGTGAAAAATGGCTTTCTGCTGTTAGACGATTCCAAGATTGTAGTTCTTGGGGGAGAAGTTGATCATCTCATTGAGAAATGGGAGCTGCAAAGGGTGAGCCTCTAGAGAAACGTGTCAAGACTGTTTGAGTAATATGAGTAATAAGTAATAATTATTTTTCCCCCACTCACTTTCTGTGTAGCTCATGTGTTGTTGCATTGTATATTCATTCATTCTTAATTCAGTTGATTAAGTAAGAAAATTAAAAAGAGGAAAAAAAAGACTTAGGGGCATGTTCCCACAGGAAATACGTGAAGCATAGCTAGTGTTACCACTTTTGCTTCTTGCATTTCTAACTTGTTGTACGCTTTGTGACAGAGTCTGGCGAAGCACAGCAGAACTAATATAGGTGCTGAGGGTGGCCCGCCTCCATTTGTACCCTTCGGACAGGTAAGATGACCTTTTGAAGTCTGTGATTAAGGGAACAATTTGAAGATACACAACCCTTTTTCGGTTGCTGACTATTGATCATACAGTGGCTTACCAAAGTGTTTTCCCCTTGGCATTTTTTCCTGTTTTGTTGCCTTCCAACTTGGAATTAAAATTATTATTTGGGGGAATATTTTATTGGTCGATTTACACAACATCCCAATAACCTTGAAGATGTAACATTTTTGTTATTGTGAAGAATAACAAGAAATAAGTATAAAAGAAAGAAAGAAAAAAAATGACGGCCCTTTCTAGGCAGGTTTGTTGTGGTGCCACATTCTTTCTATTCTATAATGTTGAATTTTTAAGGCTTTGGATATATTTTTTTTAACTCAGCCCTAATTTTTGCATCTTCACAACTTTGTTCCTGACCTGTCTGGACAGCTCATAGTTCTTGCTGGTGGTTGCCCTTGATTAGTGGTGTTTGCGACTGTACATGTGTATACCCACACATGCACGTGTATGTGTGTGTGTACATGTATGTATATTGAATACATATTAGCACACCACTTGTCCGTCCGTCCGTCCCCCACCCCCTCCCCATTTCACATCACCGTTTTGGACTATTTTGTGTGGGTTCATTGCATAAAATCCAAGAAAAAAAAAAAAACATTTAGAGCAAAATAGGGAAAATGCTGAAGGGCATTGAATACTTTTACAAACCATGATACATAACTTAAGTCTCTTATCAGTGTATTTCCATCTTCAGAAATGTGTGCGAAAGGATGAGGTGGACAGTAAGACCCTGGACCAGAAGAAAACCCTACTAAGCAGCAGTGTTTCTAAAGCTGCAAACGAAAATGACGAGTTTGAAAAGCAGAGGATTGCCGCTATTGCTGAAGTAGCAAAAAGTAAAGAGGTGGGAAAAGTACAGAAAAATACATTTAAGTGAAATTAGAGGGTGATGAATCATACCTATAATTAATTTAAAATGAAAGTGGTCAAAAAGTGCCCATAAATTTAAACTAATAAAAACATTGGATTTTCCTATAACAGTGCACCTCAGTGTTATTTATTTATTTTTGTTCCTTGCATCTTGTCCATTCCTAAGGAGTGGTGTTAGTGCTTGTCCCCATTCTTATGGCTGAATTCAAACAAATGTCACGAAATCTAACCACATCACACATGTTCATTTAAAATATAATAATAATAATATTATTATTATTATTATCGTTATTATCATCACTATTATTATTATTTTGCGAAATTGATTTGACTAAGAGTACCAGTATTAATTTTTAATTATGAAACCCATTCACTTGATAGATAGTATTGATGGTGTGTTTTCAAGACACTTGTGTACATTAGAGCACTTTAGTGAGCATTGCTGTAGAGTTTATAATTTAGCAGCGGTTAATTGCAGTATAATTTGGATGAATATTTAATGCAGACCTAACTCATTCTATTCCGTCTGAAATCTTTGGGCAATGTGGAAATATGAAAACGACTCTTCTAATGGTCTGATTCATTTAGTTGCTGAGATCTTTGCAGGCACTTGTAGATGGAAAAACTTATTAATGTAAGAAGTAATTGGGTTGTCTATTCGTATAATTTCAGCCCTAGGCTCTGAGTTAGTTTAATAATTCTTATACGGGACAAAAAAAATGGATTTGAAATGAATAATGAAAAATCTAATTTTCCATGTTAGGGAAATGAATGATTTCCACTTTTCTGCCATCCATCATTTTCTTTTTTTTCCGATATCGGAACATACTATATGATGTTATATAAAGGTCCCTGTGGGTTCTATTGAGAAATATTGTTTTAAGTTCTCTTGTCATCTGTTTCCAAATCTACAATCTTTTGATAAATATCTGTCATGTTTTGCCCCACTTGCGTGCAGACAAGGACGTTTGGCGGTGGAGGCAATGCAGGAGGCAACCTTGCCAATCCGGGTTCCACTTCTAAGAACCGAGAGATATACCAGAGAAAAAGAGAGGAGAGAGATAAGAGCGGGACAGAGAGCAAGCCAGAGGGAGTGTATAGAGAACTGGTATGAGTTTGCATAATGTTTATCATAAAAAAAACATGCATCCTTGATATAAGTTCAGGTTTGTTGAAAGAAAATGACTTCAGTGAGATAAAACTCCTTATCGAGACAAGGTATTCCTCTTTTTTTCTTCTGGATCTGTGTGGCACTCTTGCATAACAAAACTTTTGGGTTTTGAGAGAAAACATTTCCAAGTAAATTTAGTTTAAAATTCAGTTTCAATTACCATGTCGTGGCTGTGTTCAAAATGGCATACTGTTCATGCAATTCATTCATGCAATTAATTTGATTAAACAGAGCATGTACTATGTAGCACAGTATCTGCAGTATTCTACAATATGTGATTGGTATATATTAAGTATACACTGCACATTATACAGTACACAGGACACAGAATGCATGTAGTATGCAGTATTTTTTGTGACCCCTAAAGTGTTTAGTATGGAGTATATATTACAGAGTATACAGTGCCTTGCTAAGGTATACCACCCCCCAAAATGTGATTTTGTTGCATCACAACCTGGAATTAAAATGGATTGTTTGAAGGTTTGCATCATTTCTTTTACAGAACATGCCTACAACTTTGAAGTTGTGATTTTTTTTTTTCATTGTGAAACAAACAACAAATAGGACAGAATAACAGAAAACTCCAGCTTGCATAACTATTTACCCCCCCAATGTCAGTACTTTGTAGAGCCACCTTTTGCAGCAATTGCAGCTGCAAGTTGCTTTGCATAAGTCTCTATGAGCTTGCCACATCTTGCCACTGGGATTTTTTGCCCATTCCTCAAGGCAAAACTGCACCAGCTCCTTCATGTTGGATGGTTTCCGCTTGTGAACAGCAATCTTCAGGTCTGACCACAGATTCTCAATTGGATTGAGGTCTGGGCTTTGACTAGGCCATTCCAACACATTTAAATGTTTCCCCTTAAACCACTCAAGTGTTGCTTTAGCAGTATGCTTCATTATACTGCTGGAAGGTGAACCTCCGTCCCGTTCTCAAATCACAGGCAAAGTGAAACAGGTTTTGCTAAAAAATATCCCTGTATTTAGCACCATCCATCTTTCCCTCGACTTGGATCAGTTTCCCAGTCCCTGTTGCTGAAAAACATCCCCACAGTGTGATGTTGTCACCACCATGTTTCCCTGTGGGGATGGTGTTCTTGTGGTGATGGGATGTGTTGGGATTGCACCAGACATAGCGTTTTCCTTGGTGGCCAAAAAGTTGAATTTTAGTCTCATCTGACCAGAGCACCTTTCTCCATACATTTGGGGAGTCGCCCACATGTGTTTTGGCAAATTCAAAATGTGCCTTCTTAATTTAACACTAAGTAATGGCTTTTTTCTGGTCACTCTTCCATAAATCCCAGCTCTATGGAGTGTACGGCTTATTGTGGTCCCATGCACAGATTCACCAGTCTCTGCTGTGGAACTCTGCAGCTCCTTCACGGTTACCTTTGGTCTCTGTGCTGCCTCTCTGATTAATGCCCTCCTTGCCCAGTCTGTGAGTTTTGGTGGGCGGCCCTCTCTTGGCAGGTTTGTTGTGGTACCATGTTCTTTCCATTTCAAGATGATGGATTTGATGGTGCTCTGGGGATCATCAAAGATTTGGATATTTTTTTAATAACCCAATCCTGACTTGTACTTCACAACAACTTTGTCCCTGACTTGTTTGGAGAGCTCCTTGGTATTCATGGTGTGATGCCTTTTGCTTTGTGGTGTTGCAGCCTCTGGGGCCTTTCACTAAAGGTGAGTTTATACTGAAGGATCATGTGACTCTTAGATTGCACACAGGTGCACTTCATTTCACTAATTATGTGATTTCTGAATGTAATTGGTTGCACCAGAACATTTGAGGGGCTTCATAGCAAAGGGGGTGAATACATATGCACATGACAATTTTCAGATATTTCTTTTAATTCTTTTTTAATATATATTTTTCTCATTTCACTTCACCAACTTAGACTATTTTGTGCAGCTCAATCACATAAATTCAGACGAAAAAACATTTAAATGACAGGTTATAATGTAACAAAATAGGTAAAAAGCAAAGGGGGTGAATGCTTTTACAAGACACTGTAGAGTATGGAGTATGTATTACAGAGTATAGAGTGTGTGGTATGGAGTATGTATTACAGAGTGTAGAGTGTGGTATTGAGTATGTATTACAGAGTGTAGAGTGTGTAGTATTGAGTATGTATTACAGAGTATAGAGTGTGTAGTATGGAGTATGTATTACAGAGTATAGAGTGTGTGGTATGGAGTATGTATTACAGAGTGTAGAGTGTGGTATTGAGTATGTATTACAGAGTGTAGAGTGTGTAGTATGGAGTATGTATTACAGAGTATAGAGTGTGTAGTATGGAGTATGTATTACAGAGTATGGAGTATGTATTACAGAGTATGGAGTATGTATTACAGAGCATAGAGTGTGTAGTATGGAGTATGTATTACAGAGCATAGAGTGTGTGATATGGAGTATGTATTACAGAGCATAGAGTGTGTAGTATGGAGTATGTATTACAGAGCATAGAGTGTGTAGAATGGAGTATGTATTAGAGTATAGAGTGTATGATATGGAGTTTGTATTACAGCGTATAGAGTGTGTAGTATGGAGTATGTATTATAGCATAGAGTGTGTAGTATGGACTATGTGTTTTGGCATATAAAGTGTGTAAAATCTGTTATGTCCTGTATATAGTATACCTTGTACATTCTGTCATAATGTCTGATGTACAGTATTCTTCACTTACTGCTGCGGCTTCATGTGTTCTAAATCCCAGGTGGATGAGCGGGCTCTAAGGGATATCATGGAGATGGGTTTCAGTAAAGAGGCAGCCAGACAGGCACTGCTGGACAATAACAATAACGTAGAGGCAGCACTTAACACCCTGCTCACAGGAGCCAACCAGGCCAAATCTGCTCCTGTGGAACCAAGTCGCCCACCGTCCAGAGGTAGAATCATCAAAATACAAAATCCATTACGCTCGTGGTACAAGCAGCTTCATGTGGTATTTCTGGATTTGTGGAATTTTATACCATGTCAGTGTCAAACTAATATGAATTTATTTGGGTGGTATGATCACACTGGCCATCTCTTTATCAGGCAAGGGTAGAGGGAGAGGGAGATCCAGGCAGGATGATATTGAGGATGGAGGAGCGAGACCCTCCGGGCCTAGCACGCTCTTTGACTTCCTGGAGTCTAAAATGGGAGCATTCTCTATTGATGGTAAGTGGAATGTGGACTGTTTGGAAGCAGTCAGTGCAGTAACACTATAATTATAACATTGAGGTCTTTTATTATTGTCTTTCATACAGTATTGAAGAAGGGTGCACTGAGTGTAGCTGCTGTTTTATCTGTTTTTAATTAAATATAAAAATTATTGTATTATTTTTAATAGCCACACATCGTAAATTCCTTTCTGTTGGAAAGCAATCTTGTCTCCAATATTCATATTTAAGGAATTAAACTCTGCCTGCTACTGTGTGTTAGTGTACTATCTGTTACTCTGCATCAGGCAGGATTGCGCTTGATATACATTCCGTAACATGTAGAAGGAAATACCCTTATAGCCTGGTGTAGCATGAACATGTGACCTCTCTGTTTAATGGCTTTTCTTTTTGAGCTATTTAAAAGTTTTTTGCTTTTGACTGAAACCTCTAGAGACAAAGAAACACCCACCACAGAAAGTGCAAGATCATCCAAGTAGAACAAGCATCCAAAATCCTGATCATGTCCCCCGGGAAGCCCCTTCAAACAAGCAGCCTCATCGAAACGAGGGACGGGTGCAGAGAAACGACCGACCACCTCGCTTCCAGAGGGACAGTGATTTTCCCAAACCCAGCACTGCTGAATCGTGTCCCCTACCCTCCTCACAGCCTCAAAGGTGGAATGATGGTGAAAAAAAAGGGAGAGGCGGAGTTGAGCAGCGAAAAGATGAAAGGCGAGACCCGAAGGGCGGACACATGAACTCTACCTCTGGAGGAAACCAGAGGTCGAAAGGTCAACAGGGTCATTCTGCGAACTTTTACCAGGGCTCAAAACGAGACCGGGCTCCAAGAGAGCCAGACCATGCAGGAGGATCCGATCAATCAAAAAGGAAACAAGCAAATGGCCCACTAGGACCCAGGTCAGTAGAATCAGCTGTGATGGACAGACCCGAACCTCACAGCAAGAGGAAAGGCAGGGCAGACAGACCTAACTCCGCCCACTTTGATCGGGACACAACAGGCAACTGGAATTCTGTCCACTTTCCTGCTTCGAAGGACTCTACCATTGTATATGATGCGGGGCAGACACCTGCGCATTTCATTAAAGGAGGTGGGAATCCAAACACACTTCTCCAAAATGGCGATTTGGAGCCTAGACGCACAGGTCCCATCAAACCCCAGACTTCGGCCCCACCTCACAAGAACAATAGCTTTTACAACTCTGCCCCTAAAAAGAGGTCCGGACCAATCAAAGGTCACAGAGGGTCAGAGATGGGTCATGAAGTGGAGAGCAGTAACTATGGAAACTGGAAATCTGGCGAACAGTGCCTTGCACTTTACTGGGAGGATAACAAGGTCAGTGGAATATCTATTTAATGCCCTGATGTAATTCAGATATTTTTTAACTTCACACACAACACACGACTTTAAAATGTCAGAGGCAACAGATTAACGTGCATGGGTAAGTACATGGGAATAATCAGCAGGCATAAAAAAAAAACATTTTCTTGTAGCTGATATGAATAAATAATATAAATAAGTAACAACCAAGGGTAAGATGGCCATTATTTATTACTACTGCTGGAGATATTATTTTTGTGTTGATAGTTTAAACATCCATGTCCTATGTAATGCTAGCCTATGTGTTTTGTGTCATGCTTTATGCTTTAATGCTTCCATGACCACGATCCCGCTCCAAGCTCTGATAAAAAGATAAAAGGGAGGTGACATCTATGTACAATTCAGTTCAGATTTATTTGTATAGTGCTTTTTACAATTGACATTGTTGCAAAGCAGATTTACATAGTACAAGTAATTTAAAAAAGAATGTAAGCATTTCTTCTACAAACCTCACACATCCCTAATGAGCAAGCCCGCGGCGACGGTGGCAAGGAAAACTCCCTCAGTTAACACGAGGAAGAAACCTTGAAGAACCAGGCTCAAAAGGGAAACCCGTCCTCATTTGGGTGAAACCAGATAAAAATACAAACTATGTAGCAGAAACATTACTATATATTTTAACAATCCAGTTCAACGACTCCAAGTCCAGTTGGTTATACCACAACTGAAGTCCGAAATCATATGTGGTCTATGTAACAATATATAGAACCATGGGGTGAGTCCATATTTGAGACATTGGTGCTCAACATGCGTCCAGTAACCAAATTCTGGAAGGTCTGTTTAAAATATCCTTTAAAAAGCAAAATGTAAATCTGATCAGATATTTTAAAATACAAAGCAAGTTATTTAGTTAGAATATGTTTCTTGTTCAGAGCCGAAGAGAAATCAGTGAATAAAAGCATTTCATGAACTTTGGGTTTCTTGATATAGGTATAGAATGTGATCATTTGTGACGCACTGACATCATGAGTTTTTTGTCTTCATACTGACCAAACGTAACAGTGTATAACTGTTACGGGGTTACCAGTCATAGTGTTTTAACTCAGTACTGCAGTGTTTTCCATCGTTTTTGCCACAGTAATAATTGGTTTTATACAGATGGGGAAACTAGGGCCCAGGTTAAAAAAAACAACAACTATACAACAACTATTTTTTTTAAAGTTTTTCTTTAAATGATTGACAGACTTCTGAAAATAAAGTTTTGCTAAATCCTTTCCCCCCTTCACTGTAATACAGAATTGCCTTCCTGTCATTCAGTGATGACCCTCCTTTAAATTCAGGATAATGGCATATAGAGTGAAATTTGAAAGCTCTAAATGGTGGTTTTTATATGTATTGCTTTAATAGGTTTATGTTTTTTGAATTTTTGGGAGTTAAATGCATTTAGATTCTGTGTATAGTTTACCTTTTAATCTTGTTGTTCTTGTTCCTCTCTGTGCAGTTCTACCGGGCTGTGATTGATGCGGTTCATCCCTCAGGCTCTACAGCCGTAGTTGTGTTCAGTGACTACGGCAACTGTGAGGAGGTCCTGCTTGAAAATATTAAAGCTATACACATGGACACATGGGTGAGGATGATGATGATGATGATGATAATGGACTTGATGATGATTATGCACAGTCCTGCAGCTTTAAATGAATTCTAGAGGTGTAAATGGAACTGATGTGATTAATAGTCATATGAATCTGAGTCAGTTTCATTCTTACATGCCCTGACACGCAGCTATTGGCAGTTGTTTATTCTTATTAATGACTGTTGTTTAATCTGGTCTATTTACGTAGGAAGAGGACGACGTTTACTATGAAACTTCTCTGGAATTTCGACGAGGAGGAGACGGCCAGCCCAGACGCACTCGACCTACACAGCAGTATTACCAGCCTCCTAGAGCAAGGGACTGATTTTTGGTGAGTACCCATGCGGACACATACATGCACTCACAGCTTTTGGTGGAGTTTGGAGGGCTCAAATTCCTAAAAATTTTATTACCATTTAGATTAAACAATTCCATATATGAATGTCAACTAATCTGAAACAATGGCATCACGTTCACTACAGTACACGGTGGGTATAGAAACTAATCTCCCCCTTCAAAATGTTTGCATTTTGATTAGCTTGAAATGAAGACACATTTTTCCAGCATTTATTCAATGCAACTTGTAACAACAGAGTGAAAGATGTTTCCACCGCTTACCAGGCAGTAATCAACTGTAATCATTGTGATTAGTTCAGCACTTCCAGTGCTTGGAACTGTAACTGAAAGCAAACAATAAACAATAGGTGGCATGGCAGTGTCAGAAGATTTCAGGGATAGAGTTGTGGACAGGCACAAGTCAATGGATGTATGCAAAAAAAACCATTGAAAAGCGTTCTCAATCCCTAGGAGGATGTATTTATGAAGCAAAAAAGTATTTGGTACTACTAGAACCCTTTGTAGATCAGGCCATCCATTCAACTGGATAGAAGGGTGTGGAAGAAAGAGTGGTCACTGTATACGTGTGATGGTATCAGAAATGCTCCACTAGCAGATCAGAATAAAGATAGAGACATGCACATGACAATGCAGTCACTATAAATAAGCAACAATGTCACTTTATTTTAGACACAATCTCATATTCACATATTTGTGTGTTAGAGGTGTCACTAAAGCATAGGGAAGTATAATATATTTCTGCAAGTGTAAGGTTTAGGAGTATATTTACTGACATATGTATAATCTGTAAATATGCACAAATTCAAAGGGAAAACCCTCAGAAAAGTTCTGCTAAAGGGCTCTGAGTTAAAATATTTAGACTACCCTTTTTAATTTACCAATTTTATTATTTGTATTGGTGTGGACTAGGCCTGAGTCCGATGAACATTCATCTTTAAGGTGCAGCTAGAGCTGTTTGATGTCTGTCCGGCCATTTTTACCAATATCCATGTGTCCAACATCAGAAACCACATTAGCAAGTCTGTTTGAGAAACTCAACAACTCCACCAAGCAGTTGGATGTGAGTGTTTGAAGTTTTCGTTTAATATTAGCTACACGAGTCTTGTAACTCCAGTGCAAAACAGACTAAAAAAAACCCAAAAAACACCTTTACACCAAGGTCTTTTCTGATGGACTAGACTTTGGATGTTGGTGGGATTTTGGTCACATGATCACTTTTTGTGTGGGTCATTCTCATGAAAGTGTATAATTTCTAGTTGCACCTTCCCAAGGAATCATTTTCACCGAAATAGTTGCAAAATATCGACAAATAAGCACTATGGTGCAGAGTATATTTCTGGAAAGTTTTGAAGCTCCAGGTTTTTTTATTCATAAATTACAGCAATATTAATACAGGATTTTAACAAAACTTACGTAACAGAGTTGACAAAGTTATTGGGGACATAACTTCATAGGTTTGAAATGCCAAAATTTATTAATTTTCTGTCTTTGTACATATGCAGCTTAAATTGTCAACACATGAAGGTACTTTTATATCAGAACAGATCTGGGCAAATCCAATTTAATAACTGGAGAACTGATGCTAAAGTAGTGACAACGGTATTGGGGACACAGCACATTATTAATTAAGCATTTGTGCTTGCTTTTTATGCATACTTTTGGGTGTGATAATACCATATGATTTATACCAAATGAAAAAACTGCAATCTTTTTATTTACTTATTTATTTATTTATTTTAATTAAAAAAAAAAAAAAAAAAAAACAATTTAAATCGGGTATATAAAGAGTGGGACATAAACTATGCGTTTCTATGAGAATGATCCATATACAGAATAATATGTCAATAAGGTAACACTGGTTTGTTTTCGTTCCCTCAGGCTTCCGGTGGGAAGATACATGGGTGATCATCGACCTGATCTCATTTGAAACTGCAACTTGAGATAAATCAGTTGAACATTCTGACGGAAGGCGAACTCCGTCCTCTCTCTGTCTCTATCTCTGTGAAGTGTAGAAGAAGAGAGCTGAAAGGGCTTGCTGCATTCGCTGCATCCACCACATGTGTGTTAATGTGATAATGCAAACGGCTGCTGTACGTGTTGACGTTTTTTTAATCATGCGTGGTTATAATATTGATAATAATAAGTATAAAAACAATGCAACCGTATTCCTTAAGTTTTGTCTGTCTCTTATTACACCTGACACAAATGGTTGTCTTTGTATAAGCACCTGCCTTGAATTTAGGTACTCTGGTACCCTGATCAGGTGTGCCATATAAGAAGATATAGGTGGAGCTTAACACAATTAGACCAATCACTGAGAAGTCATCTTACACCCAGCAAACTTCAGTTGTATTAAGTAATGTTTTATTTTTTCTCATTGCTTAATTACATAAAAATTCACTACTTCTAATCCAAGCCAGCTTCTTGTTTACCATATGCACTGATCAGCCATAACATTTTCACCACCTGACATGCATTGGGTTCTGACTCCTTTCCATCTTAGCCAGTGTTAAGAGTTTCTGCACTTTGTGCGACAGTAGCTCTTCTGTGGAATCAGACCAGATGTACTAGCCTTCGCTAGTCTTTTCATCTGCATCAGTGAGCCTTGGGCATCTAGTTGACTTCCCTAGTTGTCCTTCCTTGGGCCACCTTTGGTTGGTACGTACCACTACATACCAGGATCACCCTACAAAACTTGTAGTTTTGGTGATGAACAGACCCACTTGTTTAGTCATCACTATGTGGCCCTTGTCAAACTCACTCAGATCCTTATATTTGCTCATTTTTCCTGCTTCCAACGCATCAACTGTCTTAACCGTGGACAAGATTGGACATCCCTGACGTAATACATCCCACTCCCTGGGAGGTGCCACTGTAAAGAGATAATCAGTTTAATGCCCTTCATTTTCAGTGGTTATAATGTTTTTAATGTTAAGACTGATCTTCATGGTTATATGCTCACTGCATGTAATATAATGGTAGGATAGTCAAATAACATTTAAGATTGTCACGAAAGAATAGTTTCTGTTTTGTTTTTACTATTCGCATGTGCCAATTCTTTAATATGCAGCCGTTGTGGAAAATATCAGCACGCTTGCCTTAGTATATCACTTCCCATTCTCATCCATGATGCATGGGTTCACTTTCATGATTTCTGTTCCAATTTATGTTTTTTACTTGCAGAACCTCTTCTAGAGCAAATATCCATTCACACCCACATTCACACCTTGAACCAGTTTGGAACAGCCACTTAACCTAATGTGCATGTGCCTGGACTGTTGGAGAAAACCAGAGTACCCAGAGATAATCTGTAAACACGTGGAGAACATGCAAACTCCACACAGAAATGCCTTGGCTGACCATGGGGCTTGAACCCAAAGCCTTTTTGCTGTGAGTTGAATTCTAAGCACTATGCCACCATGCCCTCCTTTGCATTGGGGAGTAGTCACAACTTGTCAAATAGCGTAAATAGACGTCCAATGGAACGGCAGAATGAGAAACAGACAAGAAAGGCATTCGAAAGGATTGAAAAATGTGCTGTCCATCAAGGTGTGATTACTCCCTTAGTGGCAAACATAAAAAATATCCCTCCTAGTACTCTACAATAAAACAAGTTACATCAGATTTTTCTTTTTCCATGAGAAGAAAATCATTGTGAAGGTTATTAGTCTCCATTCCACCAGGACTCGGTTTAGTAACTGTACCACCATTGTCTGGGGCAAAAAGGTCTAATATTGTGTATCAGCGAACACCTAATGCTTAATCACCTGTGAGCTGCAGTGTTTGCGTAAGCGCTCGCCTGCTGAGCACTGAACACCGGTTAATATTCAACAGGACTTAAATCTGCCCTGCACCGACCATCTGTCGCACTTATTCCAATGTTTAATAGGGAGCACCATCCTGTAATCGCACATGGTCCCGATCACTTACACTTGGCTTGCAGAACAAACCTGTTGTAGTGATGAATAAAGAATGCAAGAGCTGCTTTACTCTCCTTATTAAGACCGTTACAGGATTAAACAGGGTACAGTTCAGCATGTATACAAGAGTTGATAGAGTTCAACTGTTTCAACTCTTGCTATTTCAGGTAATAATGTTGATGGCCTGCTGTCGTTCTCGTGTTGGATATCTTTTGCTTATCAGTGAACACCTGAGGCTTGCGCAGTCCCTCCGAGTTCATTTGCTGAAGTTGGCGAAGCGCGTTTCTCTACCGTAAGCTGATCGCATCTGTCTGAAATGGAGAACTTGTATGTTGAGGAGAGATCATTTTTCACATTACAAAAGGCATTATGGGCAGCTTCTCGAGCATGGATAACTCATGGCTAGGACTGATTGGGTTTTTAAGAGCAGTGCGGGCAAAGGGTTATATGTAATATTTCACATCCAGAACACATCCAAGGCAACATATGGAACAAAGATGGATGGAGATAAGTAGAAGTAGATGTGAGGAGCTTTGTTGATATGATGGTTTACCTTGTAACTTGTAGCATGTCTAAATTATTGACACTGTGGACAATCAGAGTGAAGCCATTCCATTCTCACTATTAACAACAACAAATTAGAGCAGGGGGCAGTGGTGGCCTGGTGGTAGGGTGCTGGCTTACTGATCCGAAGGTTGGGGTTCAAGCCCCACTATCACCAAGTCATCACTGCTGCCCCCCATCCCAGTGCAGCTAACTGGAGAGCTGTCCAGGGTGTACTCTGCCCTTGCCTAGAGTCGGCTGAGATGGGTGCCAGCCTCACAGTGACCCTAATTAGGAGTAAGCAGGTCAGAAAATGAATGAAATTAGGGCAGGGTTTCCCATCTCATCTAACTGGAGTAAGACCAATATCCATCTTAGATACAGCAGCTAGGGCTAATGCTTCTGGAGAACTGTACCATTCAATAATTCTGTAATAGAAGATAGCAGGTGAAGTATCTTTTTCTTCAGTGTACACAATATATTTATTTTAAATGTTACGAGTTAATTCTACAAGGTGCTGGGAGTTGATCCCAAACAAGGAGTTGATTCCCTGATTCCAGTATTTGTCATCTCCAAAGCTTTGGAATTGATTCCACATACTGAAATCGATTTAGACAGAAAACGGATATTGGCCTTGATTATAAATTTTGCAGGATAAATTATTATTCTTTAAAAAATTTTTCTCGTTACTGATTATTGGAGAGCCATCAACTAATTCTTGGTATTCTCCTGCGATCCGACGTATTCCCTCATTGACATCAGATTAGTTGAGTGTCACACACCAATTGCTTGCTTTTACTCTACTCCAAGAGAAAGTAAAAAGAAAATGGCTGCATGATTTAAAGACTTCTTTTAAAGCAACAAGCTGATAAAGTCACATTTGTCGGAAAAGGTAAAATCCTTGAAAATACATCCATCCCACCAAATATATTAATTCCATTAAATGTTACTTTTTGTGGAATTTTTCCAGAATGAATCAGACATGGACGTCCTTGAAAACAAGCTGGTTCATCTTAAGGGTCTATCCTCTCCTGTAATGAATTGTTTGGAGAAATGGCATCAGAACAATCACATATCGAAGCTAGTGGTCCTTCTGGCTTACTCACACCTGATATAATGTGCCATTGTGAGTGAGAGCTCACTCATCGCTAGCATAGTAACATAACTGTCTACTTTGAAAATATTTTAAATTAATATTTAAACAATTATTCAAATCACATTTCATTTGATTTCATATGATTATTCAGTTCTCGGGGGTGTTATTCCCTCGATCAAATAATTCTACATATCATATGTCACCTCTTTCGATAATTGCTTATCCACCTCACAAACTTGGGATAATGCTTGAATCAATTAATAATGTTAAAATAAAACAAAAATCTTACATTAGTTTGCTTTTTTAATGTTCCTA
>JAQMYF010000017.1:10222688-10238980 GCA_030014195.1 Neosilurus mollespiculum
TATCTAATATATAGAGATATATATATATATATATATATATATATATATATATATATATATATACAGTATATATATACGAAAACAGTGATTCCCCTCCAGCTTGGAGGATATTGCAGAATAGTCACCAAGACAGAACCCGGGATGGAACAACTCGCCTTCAGAGAATAATTATTTGAGTTTGACCTCTTATAGTTGACCAAATTTGGGCCTGAATTTAGACTGAATTTAAGTGTTTAAGAGACCATAAAACATAATACTTGAATGCCATAACATTGTCTGATATCAATGATGTCTGATGATGGAGTAGTATTGTACTGTGGTTAGTGAGTTGTTAATTAATAAAATTTAAACATATTTTTAGAGTAGAATTAATTACACTGATTGAAATGCTGGAAATAAATATAATATTTCATTAATATCTTTTGCTGTTTTTGTATAAATTCGACAATTAAATCCAACATCCAGTTAGCTTAATGTGCATGTCTTAGGGCAGTGGGGGCTCAGTGGTTAAGGCTCTGGGTTACTGATCCAAAGGTTGGGGGTTCAACCCTTGCTCAGTTGTATGGAAAAAAAAAAGACAAATGTAAGTCACTCTGGATACCCAGTACCCAGAGGTAACCCACACAAGTACGGGAGAACATGCAACTCCACACAGATATGCCCTTGCCAGGCATGGGCCTTGAATCCAGGACCTTCTACCACATCTCAAATTGTAATTTAATAAAAAATTATATTTAACATACATTTTAAAATTACCAAATTTACTAATTAAAAAATCGAAAATAATTTGGTATAGTTAAAAAATTATTGAACAATTGAGGACTGAAAAAAATATCCTGCAGAAGGGTTGTTGTGATATAACTGCGCCACTGGTAAGCACTAGCTGGAGTATAAATTGTAGGTGAACCGCAGAGCAATTTCCGTCCACTTGTGCTTCCTGACACAATCCCATTAACTTTGTGTGCATGTGTGTGTGTGCGCGAGCTGGGCCTAATCGCCTCTCATTAACTTCGCCAGTGGAGGATGGCTCAGTGGCACCTGATTCAGCTTGATAATATTAGCTAATCTGAAAAAGCCAAGACAGGAAAATGAGAAAGGACGGGATTTAAAAAGCAGCCTTTATGAATCACTAATGGTGACATTAATATTACAAAATCTGATGTGATCCCTTTATGAACATTTTGTTCTTCCTGGATGACTATAAAGAAAAAAACCTCATGGGTTGATGAGTGAATGAGAACGTTGTGACCTGTCTATTTAAATAATGCATTTCAAAGAGATTTTAGATTTCTAAATGCAGATTTATACAGAAATGAACAGTTCAGGCTGTTTCTTTTGCTTAGTGTGCTTCTCATTTTTTGTGTGTGTGTCAAAAATTGACACTGTTTCTTGCTTTCTTTCTCATTTGTCACTACTGACTGAGATTCACCTCCTTCTGACTGGCCAGAATTACTGCATGCATGTTGTGATTATATCTTCCTTTTTCAGAAGAATGGCTGACTTTCCCCTTGATTTGAGTGATGTAAACAAATCCCTATCATACTTGATTCGAAACTCAAATGTCTGAGAAGCGACTGTAAAATACAGTGGGGTCCAAAAGTCTGAGTGTGCAGATGATTTTATTCTGCATTCTTTATATACAACACTTTTCATTATAAATTGTACAGGTGACAATTTTATGAGTGAATTTAAAAATCTTGCAGGAATGAGCTAAGGAGAACAATGCGGTTCAAAATCTGAGTGGGACTCCATCCATCCGTCGATTGTCTGCCATTCTTGTTTGTCAGGGTCACAGGGGAGGCTGAAGCCAGTGAGAGGTGGGGTACACCTGAACAGGTCACACGTCTATTGCAGGACTAACACAGAAACTCTTTGTTTCTCCTCTGCATTTTTCGAAATAACTCACCAACTCGACCTACTGGCATTCATCATATCCATCAAACAAAATTCTTTGCTAGAAGCATGAATAAGTTCACTCATAGAGTGCTTTGATTTAAAATTTGATACGTGTAATACATGTTGTTTGCTTGAGTGATGTTTCATATTGTCTATTTTAGATCAAATCCATCTGAATGAATGCTTCAGTAGAAGAGATCTTGGTCAGTATCATTCCTTTTTTCTTACACTGAAATAGGGACCTTGAAACATTTCTGTCTTAAATATTTAAAAAATCTAAAACCTTATGTTTATTTCTAACTATATATTTATCTGTCCAGTATATGCACTGCTTCTTTGTCAGGGTCACAGGGGAGGCTGGAGCCAATGAGAGGCAGGGTACACCTGAACAGGTCACTAGTCTATTGAAGGCTAACAGAGGCACAAACAACCATTCACACTCACATTTATAGCTATGGACAATTTATAGAATAAATATGGAATAGCCAGCCTAATGAACATGTCTTTGAGCAAACCCTCCACACAGAAAGGCTCTTTTCAGCTACTTTTCAAGCCCAGAACCGTCTTTCTGTGAGGCAACAATGCTAACCCCTGAGCCACTATACTGCCACTATGATGCCAAGAATTGCAAAAATTAAAAAAATAGTGCATATGTCCATCACATCTTGATGTCTTCAAAAGCATAAACAGAGAGGTGAGGTATGGCTCACCATTTGCATGGAGGTCTGCTTTGAATCTCTTGGGAAACCCTTGCTATAATACACTGATTGGCCAGATATGCTGAAAATTAGCGGAGATTATTGCAAGACTGCAAAGAATGCACAAAGATTGTATTCATGTGAATTGATGCGATAGTGACATCGCAAATTCCTGGAAGAACTGGATTAGGGTTATAAAGATCTTCACCATGAAAGTCCTGGCTTGTGAATAATCTGTTACTATGGAAAAAATACAGTATTAGGTGATATGTGATTTGCTCAAACTGCCATTAATTAACACCCTCTGATCAATCAGATTTCAAGAATTTAGACTGAGCTGTAGCTAATAATATGATTCAAACTTTTAAGCTGTTAAACCAAAGTTAGAAAACCCTTGTACCTCTCACTTGCACCTGTTCTCTCTCTTCCTCCCCCTCCTCTCTCTCTCTCTCTCTCTCTCTCTCTCTCTCTCTCTGAGACACACACAGTGTCTTTTCTGCTGTGCACAGTTTCTCTTCTCTCTTTCCCATGCCTCTTTCCCTCCCAGTGCCCTACTGGAACCTGATCAGGAGCAGTAACTGGAGGAAAAATGCTTTTCTCGCTGTGTTCTCCTGCTTATTCTTCATCGTAAACATCACAGTGACATATGAACCATGTGGGTCTGGGCTATGATGTCTTTTGTTCTTTGCCCAAGGGATCTTCGGCATATAGAGGAGCTATAAGAAAAGGACTGAGTGAGGCATATGGTACACGGAGTATATTACACCTACAACAATAGATATGCAACAGTCAGTTCGAGTCTTGGTCTGGGGACGGGGAGGGTGAACTCAAGCCAAAAGTTTTTTAATCCCTTAAGCAAACTTCTTCAGAGCTATCCGACAGAACAAAGGTTTTTTTGTTGCATAGCAATTCCAGCATGAAGACTCCTGTAGACCCTGTAAAGAATGTTGAATTTGGTCCTGTGAAAAAAGAAACATCAGTCCTATGAACACTGGATTATAAACAGAACTTACTTCAAGAGATAAGCTCATGACCTAGTTCTGCTTCAGATCTTTTTTAAGGGCTGTGGGATGAAGATTAGGAGTTTTGCATCCATTTAATCCATTTAAACGTGTCTGGGTTGTACTTGGTAACACTTTACAGAAAGTAACTGATACTGAGTTAACAAACCATGAACATGGTCATTGATTCAACACATGAATAAAGATAGTTGTATTCACTGATTTTTTTTAAAAAAGCCACCCAAATAAACAACACACCCATTAACCAAGCTTAGGATCACTCACTCACTCACTCACTTATTCACTCATTTATTCATTCATTTTCCAAACAGCGTAGGTTCACAGGGAGGATGGCACCTATCTCAGCTGACATTGGGGCGAGGTGGGATACACCCTGAACAGCTCCCAGACCATCACAGGGCCTGCTCAGATCACCATGGAGTAAAATTAATCTGTTAATAATTGTGACTAACATTAAGAATAAGTTTTAATATGCTTTCGGACTCTCATACACATCAGGTTCATCACTTCAGACAGAAGCTTGAAGACTGTGGAGGAGCTGTTTTTGTCAATGTTTTTGTTTTGAGAATCAGATAATTAATCTGGTAACAATTCTTTATTGATAATTTCTTTGTGGTCATTTCATGGTCATTAATACACTCACTAATTTGCCAAACCGCTTAATCCTACTAGGGTCACAGGGAGGCTGAGCCAACATTGGGTAAAGGCGAGGTACACCATCAACGGCTCGCCGGACAATAGCACAGCAACACACACATACACTACCGTTCACACTCACATCCACACCTAGGGGCAATTTAGTACAGCCAGTTAGCCTAATGTGCATGTCTTTAGACTGTGGGAGGAAACTGGAGTACTGGAGGAAACCCATGCAGGCACAGGAAGAACATTCAAACTCCACACAGAAATGGTACTCCAAGGACCTTCTTGCTGAGAGGTGGATGTGCTAACCACCATGCTGCCCGAGGTTAATACATTACAAGTGAATCAGTTTGGTTTAACAGATTTACATGTAAAAATAGTTCAGCCAGAAATGGTTTAGAAATGAACATGCATTATAACTTCATTGTTTTTCTCAGTGAATGATCTATACCTTGGGTTGTGGGTGAGCTGGTGCAGATGTCAGTTGACTCCAAGAGGTAAGCGGTGAGGTATACATTAAACACTCTGACACTCTATTGCACTTACATTCACATCTCTGAGAGTAGCCAGTTGACCTAACCTACATGTCTGTGAACTATTGGTGGAAACCGGAGAACACTGAGGGAACCCACACAGACACATAAACATACAAACGCCACACAAAGATCCTGGTTGACTGACAGGTTTAAACCCAGAACCTTCTTGCTGTAAAGTGTAGATGTAACATAGCTTCCATATTGTTCCTTATTTCCATCATTTTGAACTTTAAAAAAATCACTGCGTGGAAGTTTCTGTATGCACATGAGCTGTAGTGTGCACACCATTAGATTTTACAGCCAACTGAAATTGTCAGTGTGAACATGAAAAAAGTCAGCATTGTTTGATTTGACCTGCAGAGGCATTACACAACAAATTCATAAATGTGGCCTAATGTGATTTTCCTGTTTAACAGTTTAACAATAGTTGAAACCGACGTGTCTGACTGTCTGAGTATTATGCAATATTGCGGGCTGAATTTAAAGGAACTCTTGCCAAAGGTTAACAGCCTTCTGCCTGGGGTGCATTTTTCATTAAACCCTATTTGATTGTTGAATTGAACTCCTGAACTTTTAATAAATCTTATAATACCGTAGCTAGCATCTGCTAGCTTTATCCTGATCTAGTCCAGATCCATGTCGGCCTTTTTTTATGGAAATGTCACAGTGCTCTTCAAATCTGCTTCATTAGAATATAAAGTAATGAGCAATATTGATGTGCAGCAGTGTCGGACTGGCTGGCTTTGCTGTGTGTGTGTGTGTGTGTGTGTGTGTGTGTGTGGTGAAAGAGAAGCCGAGTTGCCTCTTTTTTCCAGCTAGTGGCAGGGCTTAAAAGAGGCGAGAAAGAGATTCTGTTCACTGAAGATAAACGTGTTTACTGTGTGAAGATGGCCGTGCTGCAGGCTTCAGGGAGCCGTCCTGAGGCCATTTACTATCCTGGCCTTCTTACCACTGTGTGTGTGTGTGTGTGTGTGTGTGTGTGTGAGAGAGAGAGAGAGAGAGAGAGACAGAGAGAGAGAGAAGATGTACTATCACTGCTAGAGAACAGTCACATTTCAAACCTACATGGATATGAGAGAAAACAGGATGTGATTAGCAGTAACTGGGTCGATAACTTTCATCCATTCTTTCTTTCATTCTGTCATTCATGAACATTTGCATCATGCAGTATGGCTTGTTTATGCCAAAATTGGTGACAGAGGCTTGCCTTGAGTTCAGAGGTCACTCGGCTTCAGTGCTTTCTCGAGAAGAATATATGAGAGGAAGATTCTATATAGCACCGAGGTTCTTGAGCATGACTTATGAGCATCATTGCAGGGTTTAATCTTCTCCATAAAGCCCAGGTCTAATTACTATTGAAATTTCCAAATCTTTACCCAGTTTTGAATTCCTGACTGGAGCCAGTGCTGTGCCAGACGCGGTGTTTGCTCTGTATAGTGTATGTATGAAAATGAGGCAGGCTTTGTCTTTTTATGGTTTCACTCTTTGCACAGTGTTTTCTTCCTGGCACCAAACACTGCATGACTAGATTATTGAAAAACCTTCTTCTTTCATACATATCTAAAATTATTTAGTGTTTGTACAACTATTAGCTGTTATATGTTATAGTAAACCTCCAGTCCAAACCTCCAGTAGCCTCTAGAAAGTGTTTAAGGCAATGCCATGTTCAGCATCTGGATCTGTTTAGTGCTCCATATATTCATATCTGTTTATTGATTTAAATCCAAGTGGTCTTGATCTTGGGAACTAAAGCCAGTTTATTATATTAAATATAAATCCTAAGACTATATCTATGAAACACTGCTATCAGGTCAGAATTGGTGTGTGAAACTCAGCTACATGTTTTTGTACATATCTGATGATGGACTTGCAGGTTTATTTCTTTTCAGAAAGCAGTTGATCCTGGTCAGGGTCACAGTGGGTCTGGAGCTTATGCAGGAACACTGGGTAGGAATACACCCTGAAGGAGACAGCAGTCTACTATAAGACTCTATGCACAAACGCTCAAATTCACGTTGACGCTAGTTCACACTTAAACCTGGTTTCCACTGGGCGTGGCTATGGCTCATTCCGTCTGCAACATGGTCACCACTGCTGATTTTAGCCACTCTAGACAATGCTTAAGTTTTAGAAGCATCTCAGAATTGGCTGTCCATGCTGCTCCACTAAAAATACATGCCTGGTTTATTTTTTTCACCACGTGGCTCGTTCAACCCAAGCAGCTGTGACAAAGCCCGTGACAAATTCAGAGAGACAAGACAGTCAGCTTCTAAAACACAAAATTTCTCAATGCTCCTGGAGTGGAACAGAGGACGATGCAATACTATGTCACGAACTTCACACAGCTATGTCAGGTGGGACCTACAGTGTCACTAGTCAACCTACGTGCTTGAGGAAAGTGGGAGGGAACCAGAGAACTCACGGGAAAATCAAATAAACTTGGGCAGAACAAGCAATGAATCTCCACACAGACATTAACCAGAGCGCAGGATTAACCCCAGGTGGTGTGATGCATTAACTGTCAATGCTGTCCTGTTGGTTGACCAAAAAAAAAGACAAAAAATATTGAACTTAAAAGGTAATCCATAAACATTGCTACAGTAAAGAATGAAAAAGACATATTTGATGTGAGTTTGAGAAGAGGCGCTGACCTTTGTGTCATTTTCTTACTAAATCCGTTCTCCGCTTTGGATTCTTCTCATTTCTTAAACATGAAACAATTGTATTGGCCAACATTCTGCTTTTCTTATAATAAAGAATAAAGCACAAACGTCTGGATTTTAGCCGAGAGCTGACCACATTGAGGGTTTATGAGCTCTCTTGCTTGATCCAAACACTTAACAAAGATCTTTAATGAAACGGATGTGGCTGGCCCGCTGCTAAAAAACAGCTGCTGGATTTAATTACACTTGGGCTTCTTGTTCTCAGTGAAAGGAGGATGAGGAAAGTGCCAGCACAATGCTTCTGTTTGTTTGCAGTAGTTCATGTCTGTGAAGTTTTTCTCCTCCATGGACTTCATTAGTAACCAGTGTTATGACCAGTGAGAAATAAAATACTGAGGCCATTTCTTTTTTCCTTTGCCCCAGTCCTCTGTGCTCATGTTTCTGTTTCCACTATGAGGTCTATGACATCACTTTTACATAATTTATCTTTTATCAACATCTACTGTTCATAGCAACAGTATAGTTCACATCAGATTAAGCTTTTATTTAAAGAATATTATATTGTGGGTATTATTATTTTTGTTACTTACAGCTGATTTGTAGTACAAAGGCTGCTTGCTTAGTTAGCATGTCGCCGCTTATCAACTTCATACACTTATAGAATATGAAACGGAGCACAAGCCTTTCAGCAGAGATGAAAGCCATGTAGTTTTCTGCACATTAAGAAACAAATGGAATAAACCTGTTTTTTAAAGATTAGCGTTATATTACTTGAGGAAGGTTTCCTCAGCAGATTGTTTACTGGCTTCAGGTGTTCATCAGCTCAGAACGCTTTTCCTGCATAACAATTTTTTTGGTGTGTCTGATAAGAACATATAGGAGATGGACTGCAGGTGAACGTGACTGCAAGTGACCTACACTTTATACTCAGGATGCATTCAATATCTTCTTACATGGTATCTGAACTTCGAACCCCATGCAAATTTTTCAATCTGGTGGGTTTCAGAGTACAAAGAAGCCCTGTATTGTGAATACGCACGTTCCCCAGTCAGCACTGAATCGCGCGATATGGGTGATGTGTTCTGGAGCAATTTGTGTTTCTTTCTGGGAGTCTTGACAAAATCACTCTTGGGAATTCAAAGCATTCTTTAGATGACAGTGAAATGCGACAGGGAGGGATGACAGTGAACGGCTGAGTGCAGATGCACCTTTGACACCAGTGAGTCACAAATCTCTCGAGGCAACAAAGCCTGTCAATAACCGGACTGTAGGATTTCTAATAAAACTTAATAAATAAAAATAGAAGCATGTGTAGAGAGCAAATTTCTACCTAGCCAGTGCATTTCCATTATGTAATTGTTGTGGAAGCGTTGTAGTCTTCTATGTAGTACTTATGACGTTGAATGCAAAGTCGTTAAAATTGCCCCTATCCCACAATGGTAAAAAATTCAGATGATCCGGATAACCACCAAAATCTAAGGAAACCTTGAGCACAGGGAGGGTGTGGCTTCCATTCAAAAAATTTTGATTGCATTGAAAATAACTGTCAGTGAAATGCTGGATCAGTCCAACTGTTGCAACATGAGACATACATGGCTTACAGGATGTTACCGTAAATGTGGTAAAAATGTATATGGAACAGTGACTATCCTGTATCCAGGACCTTTTCCTGCTGTTAATCATGAATAGAATTTTAACCAATCAAAATACTTTTTTTCTTAAGAGTCCGCTCTGAACTCTCATGCTGACATGCATGCATGCACAATCACTAATACAGATCTCATCACTGCTACTATGAAAATATTTCTTAGAGGTGTTTGGAGAGTGTGCAATTCTGATAAAAGGTATCCTGAAAGGCTACAGGGAGCTCGTTTTATCTTTTTTCAAAGCCCAAAACCCAGTTGGATAAGTGTATACGATGGATTAAAGCATGCAGCAGGCCACACACACAGCTGAATGTGAACAACATAAATAAATTCAAATATAAGGCTGTTTGATCAAAGGAAAGCAGGTAAAAAAAACTAAGTATATATAAATTATATGCTTTAAACAAGGGACATAAACACGAAGAAGGACTAATTAACCACAGTTAATCAACTAACCAGCTGCATCACTCTATTGGCAGCAAAGTTTGTTTACTCAGTAAATAAATAGATTTTAAATACAACTATGACTATTACAAAGTATGGTAGGACCTTAAATCTTCACAATTAAATATATATTTAAAAAAATACTACCAACCATGCTCTCCACGTGCAGTAAGATTCCAGCAATCTGTCCCGCTGCATTTCAATCAGAATGCGATTATTTTTATTTTTTTCACGTCCACTTTTGGAGGTGTTTATTTTTATTTTTTCACTTTTACCTTATGAAGTTTATTTTCTATTTTTCAGTTTGCTGTGTTTCTCACGCTGCCCTTTTCTTCGTCTATAATCTTGACTTCTTGAACATGTAAAAATAATTGAGATCTCTTTGTAAAATTCTCTTAAATAAATCAGACACATTTGGCTAGAAATATATACAGTGCATTTGGCAAGAGAGAGTCGCTGTGTGGGACACTGAGGAAGTATACATCAGGGCGGAGCTTAATGCTGTCAGGGGAAAGCTCCATTGTAGTTACTGGTGTAGGCACGACGGCTGCAGTGTATGCCTCACATGTCTCAGGCAAGTGCACATTTGCTCCATCTACATTGCTTTGCAAAAGTATTCACCACCTTTGGCATTTTTTAGGTTTTATTGTTTCACAACCTGGAATTAAAATGGATTGCTTGAAGGTTTGCATAATTTAATTTACAGAACATTCCTACAACTTTGAAGATGTGATTGTTTTTTAATAACTATTCACCCCCTAAAGTCAGTACCTTGTAAAGCCACCTTTTGCAGCAATTACAGCTGCAAGTTGCTTTGGATTAGTCTTAATGAGCTTGCCATATCTTGCCACTGGGATTTTTGCCCATTCCTCAAGGCAAAACTGCACCAGCTTCTTCATGTTTGATGGTTTCCGCTTGTGAACAGCAATCTTCAGGTCTGACCACAGATTCTCAATTGGACTGAGGTCTAGGCTTTGACTAGGCCATTCCAACACATTTAAATATTTCCCCTTAAACCAGTCAAGTGTTGCTTTAGCAGTATGCTTCAGGTCATTGTCCTGCTGGAAGGTGAACCTCCGTCTCATTCTCAAATCACAGGCAGACTGAAACAGGTTTTGCTCACGAATATCCCTGCATATAGCATCATCCATCTTTCCCTCGACTCAGATCAGTTTCCCAGACCCTGCTGCTGAGAAACATCCCTAGAGCATGATGCTGCCACCACCATGTTTCACTGTGGGGATGGTGGTCTTGGGATGATGGGATGTGTTGGGTTTGCACCAAACATAGCATTTTCCTTAGTGGCCAAAAAGTTCGATTTTAGTCTCATCTGACCAGAGCACCTTCCTCCATACATTTGGGGAGTCGCCCACATGCCTTTTGGCAAACTCAAAATGTGCCTTCTTAATTTTATTAATACTTAAATTCATAAAAGTAATGGCTTTTTTTCTGGCCATTCTTCCATAAAGCCCAGCTCTATGAAGTGTACGGCTTATTGTGGTCCCATGCACAGATACACCAGTCTCTGCTATGGATCTCTGCAGCTCCTTCAGGGTTACCTTTGGTCTCTGTGCTGCCTTTCTGATTAATGCCCTCCTTGCCCGGTCTGTGAGTTTTGGTGTGCGGCCCTCTCTTGGCAGGTTTACTGTGGTACCATGTTCTTTCCATTTGAAGATGATGGATTTGATGGTGCTCCGGGGAATTATCGAAGACTTGGATTTTTTTTATAACCCTGACTTGTACTTCTCAACATCTTTGTCCCTGACTTGTTTGGGGAGCTCCTTGGTCTTCATGGTTTGATCCACGGCAATGGTTTTTACACATTAACCAGCTATTTGAGACTTTAGACCTGTGACAAACTGGTAACCTCTTCATTGTATAACCTGCCTTACACCCAAAGTCAGTTGGGATTGGCTTCAGCTCACGCTTGACCCTAACTGATAAGCAGAGATGATAATGTGTGAGTGGATGGAAGGATGGATGATTAGATAATATTATGGTTAATGTTTTCATGTTTTTAAAGGTTTTCTTCATACAGTACAGAATTATTAGCACCCTGACTATTGTGGTTGTAGTTTAAACTCACACCAGGACATGACAGAAATTTAACATTGAGTTGAAAGTATTTATTCTAAGGGAAAATAAATAAATAAATAAATAAAATCTGTGTCCACTGTCACCTCAGATTGCTGATAGAGGTGGACCCTTTTGTGCATATCTGCTGTTGTATCCTGTCTCCTTCAAGGTAGGTGTATTATGGAGTTTGAGTTACTTTTCTGCTCTCCGTGGTTGTAAAAAGTGGTTATTTGTGTTTCTTTTGCCTTCCTGTCAGCTGGAACCAGTCCTCTCATTCCGGTCATCAACAAGGCATTTTCTCCCATAAATAATTGGATGGTTTTTTTTAATTTGCCCCAATTTCTGCAAACTTTAGAGACTATGAAATTAAACAGTTTCTGAAATATTCAAAGCAGCTCACCTAGAACCAAGAGCCATGCCATGGTCAAACTCAAAGAAATAAAAAAAAATTATATTTGCATTCACTAAAACTCTCAACTATGGACTCTGTACAGTATAAATAGAATCCAGGGAGTAATGACAGCGTACTTCACCAAAAATATCAGAAGTAGTTAAAGTTACGTGCAATCCACAAAGTTTCCAGAGAAACAGAAAAGTTGAGGAGAAGTGCTTCTGGGGCTAAAGGAGGTGAAACCAGTTATTTTTGTTAAAGTAATAACCCTTGTCAAAATGTGATGTTCATTCCATGGAGCTCTGACAGTGTGGTTAAGTCATTGACATTCTCACACTAATTGTTTTAACAAAGTGAAAACATGTCACAATTATTAGCACCCTTGCCTTGAATGCTTTGTACAACATCCTTTCAGCTATGTGTACCTCCTGCTTTAATGCTTTATAGGACTGTAAAACACAGAGCAATGAATCTGGGATCTGACATATACATGCAGTTCATCCAGGGTCTGTGGTGCACTCCTGCACGTTAATTGTATGGTTGTTCAGATCACTGTTCCCCTGGAAGCTCCAACCAGACCCGGCTGTAATGTTTTTGTTTAAAGCAGCCAGATTTTCATTAAAAAAAAATAAAAAATAATAAAATAAAATCTCCATGGAGTCTATGGTCAGTGTATCGTAATATTTCCCACGACCTCTGGAGGGGGAAAAATGGCTCAAATCCTCCACAGATTCTCCATCATACTTAACATTCTTTATTTCATTTAACACCCAACCTATTCTTTATTTCATAAATACTAAACCCAGTGCTTTTTAATAAAAAGTCATCTCACTACAGAATATAGAAGTCCAAATTAAGTTCTTGTAGTGTTGGACAAAGGTACTCCAGGTGCTACACTTGTGATCAGATCAAAGAAAAACCTATGGTGTATCTTCTAACCACTTTCTATTTTTCTCTATGTTGATGAATTTTGATGAATATTTCCTTCAGGTGAAGTTCTACAGCTCCTGGCCATTGTGGAGCTGGCTTTGTTGCGTAATTCTTTTTATAAGAACAAATTTAAGTGAAATAAAGCTTTAGTTTCTTTTATATTTCTAATGGGAGACTTATATCCTTTATTACCTATCTTTATTAAGGGTGCCAACCATTTGGAATATATAACCAGACAAGAAACCTTCAGGGTTCTGTTTAGTTCTGTTATCTGAGCGAAGGTCAGTGCAGGTTGTTGAAACCATAAACTCCATGGTTATGACAAAATATTTGCTGAAACACTTCAGGCGAGCCATAGTTATGAAGATGAATGATCTGTGCAGTGAGTCGTGGGCACTAAGTGAGACGCTAACACGACTGTGTGTAGAGATCCTGATCATCACCACCTGTTACTCGGTGGATTTACAGCATGTTACTGATAAAAGAAAGCTTTTATGGGCTAGTCGGGTGCATATGAGGACAGAGCGCTGGGTTTACTTTTTTCTTCTCTGTATACTTGAACTTACTGGGTCTAGACTGTCACTAGAGGTAAATGTTTAATCTGAGCCCTAATAATAATGTTACACAGTTCACTCACTTGGTTTGAAATTCAGAATTGTTGGATCTCATTTATCAAGCTATTATCATGAGGGTCATGTAAATCTTTGACTCTGATTGGTCAATCATGGCATTTAGTGTTCTGTTATTTCTTTATAAAACATATTGCTTTCTTTAGTAAAGAGCCATGTAATAAGCATAAAGACTTTAAAGTAATTTAAGACCCCTTAACTACACGTGAGGTCCAAATCACATTGTCAGGGTTTATTTCATGATAATCTAACCATTAGCTGTACATCATCCCTTACATAACAGCACAATCTGACAGTAGTTCTAGCTGTAGAATAAAACTTATAGGTTTATATAGTAAAGTTCTTGTTCTAAAACATTATTGTTTCTATTGTATGATATTTTTGTAGCATTTATGGAAGAAGTCTCCAGTGTCAGCACTTTGTTACAGTCAGTAATTTTTTCCATCCTGAGCTTTCAGAACAGAGGACTATAGCAGTTTCTATGTAGCAAGACAAGCTACTGTTTTTGTAGAGCGGCAGGTGAGGAATCGTCTGTTTGTAAGTGCAACAACGTAAGTCATAACAAGTACTAACTTGTCTTGTGGATATTTAACAACATTAAAAGTAACTTTAATTTAAAAAAAATATGATGTGGGCTCCTACAGTGACAAGGTGCTATTATATCACCTGAGAGTTCACAGGCTCAAGCCTCGGTTGATGAATGTAGTCATCCGTGCTGAGATAACTGGGGCTCTCATGGACAGAGGGATGGCATACGATCTCTTCCTTGTCACTCATATGTGATACTAGCCAATCATATATGGATAGCACTGTCCTCTGAGTGTGTTACGCCATCCCTGAAATGCATGTGAAGTGGTTGGCTGGCGTCACATGCCTCAGAATTATCCCTGGTTGGTAGGTGTTGTGTGGGAGGGAAGTAGTCCTTGATGGGTGGAAATGGGCCATTACTAAATTAAGGAGAAAATCAGGGGGAGGGGGGATGTTAGTCCTTTAGAGCTTTCGAATGATTTGATGCTGTTGAACAGAAATCAGATAACAAAATAAAAAAATAGATTGTAAAGTCATCCAGATGGAACATGTCCTTCAAGTCCACCTTTCAATGGTGTCCTTTATAGGCTCTACAGTTTACACAAAACGGTGCAAAGTGAAATGTTATGCTATAGTGTGCGACTGACATTCCTTTTCTAATTAAAGCCTTTTGAAGCTGCTCAAGTGCATCAGATTCCAGTCTGAAGGTACTTGATCATTATGATTGTGTCTTGTAATACAACTTATACATCACGGCAGAGCATAAAAGGGAAAAATTATCGCAAATAAAATTCTGTGTATTTAGAATTCTAAGTTTTTGTCTCAATGCACTAAAGCATTAAGTGCTTGGAGAGGTCTGGGACTACCACACAGTTCTTAATGATTATATGTGTGTGGGCATGTGTTGGTATTTGTATATGACCTGTCTAAGTTTTTTTTTTTTTTTTTTGCTCCATGATGATTAGGCATCATAACAATTTTATCTGGTCTCTATTACCACTCCTCTCCACTTCTGATGCATTTCAATTACAGGAAAACAAGAATTACCTGAATATACATGGCCTTACACATTTCATACTCCACATATGCACACACAGAGTGAAGATTAGCAATAGTGCTGCAAAACTAACATTGTCTTGCAAATTTATTTTCCGTTGTCACTGATAATTAGATGCATTTCTAATTTTTGATTTTTGTCTAAGTAAAACATTGTACTATGCTTTTCACTCCACATTCACACTACATATCACATAAGTCGTTTATGCACTTGTTAAAATATTATTTCCTTTTAACACACTCGACACTGCTCGACATACAGGTATAGAAGTGAAATCCTTTATTATTGCTCTATCCGGTTTCACTCAGATGAGGATGGCTTGAGATTCAGATTGGATGTTGGGTTAAAGCTGACTTTGGTATTATTAACTAGTTATGTATTTATGTTTAGCTACAATGCTCCAGTGACAGCCTTTTTAAAACACTTTAGCTTGTTTAATAGAAACTTAATTCTGAGTAACAACAACAAAAAAAGGGTCATGTGATTTAAATATGTACTCCCTGATCCAAACCCAATACATGTTTTTGTCAAATTCATCAAACATTTTTTCATACTTGGCTAGCTGTCTTGCTAAAGTCCTCTGTGTTTGTGAAACGCTCAGCACTGTCTCTCAAGATGAAAAACAAAATGGCTTTGTGAGCCACACAACACTATTTTAGCCATTCAGCATCAGAGGCATTTGTTGTAATGCACAGCACAACCATACCCTCTTGCTGATTGGCTGGAGGGTTGATGAAGGGGTCATCATTAGTGTTGTTGCATTGCCAATGTGCATCCATGAACAGGAGGGCAGAGCTTGTAAAGTAACACTGAAGGAAGGTGTGGCAGATATTACCAATCTAAGTATAAGATATAAGATATTACCAATCTTTCTCCAGAGTCAATGGCTAACCCTTTAAATGTGGCAGTAGTAATAAGTTGCTTGCAAGGATATGTGTAGAATACAAACATTTTAGGAATGCATGGTAGTATTTCTTCATGTCTTGTTTGTTTCAATGGCTCTTAAAGCTTTAAATTAATAATTGTTAAAATATTAAATTTAAAATGATATATAGCCGGGCAGTGGTGGCCTGGTGGTAGGGTGCTGGATTACTGATCCCAAGGTCGGGGGTTCAAGCCCCACTATCAACAGGT
>JAQMYF010000017.1:10240504-10255224 GCA_030014195.1 Neosilurus mollespiculum
TACAGTAGTGTGCAGTGAAGATTATACACCACCACTTTTGTCTAAAAGGGCTCCTAATAAAAAGAAGTAAAAAATTATTTTTCTGGTAAAAATGTATTGAACAATGTTATTGTAGGCAATGAGAACCAAAAACAATGATTTTGACAAGTATATTAAGGTAAAAGTGTGGCTAACATACAAAAACACTGAAAATACCAATTTTTCAGAAAAATTCATAAGGGTCGCAATTTTTTTTTTCCATAGCATGAATGAACTTCAAACCCTATGGAATGGTTTAGCGAGTGAAGAAATTGAAAAATATGTGAACACTATGACTGAAAGGTTAAATGCTGTAATCAAAGTAAAGGGTGGCCGCACTAAATATTTACTTTTTTCTCAAAAAAAAGGCTGTTATTTTTGTTATTACTATATATTGTTGTTTGTTTACTTATTCTCATCAATATGATCCAATTTTACATGAAATAAATACTTGAATATTACTTGGGTTCTGATTTACCTTAATTTAGTTAAGTTGTATAAGTGTACTGTATTTGTTTTGTTTCTTTAATCGCTAAACCATTCCATATGGTTTGAAGTTCATTCATGCTATGCAAAAGTCAAAAGAATAACATTTGCGACACCTTTAAATTTTTCTGAAAAATTGGTATTAAGCAAAAGTGTCACTTGGGTCTTCACTTGGGACTTGTAACTTGGGTCTTCCACTGATGCTGGTGAATAAAAAGTGTTTTAGCAGGTTAACAGACAGATGAGTCTGTGGTATTAGCCAGTAGGTAGGACATGCTGAGGCATCGCAGCTGTTTCTGGCTCTGTGGTTGTAACCCTGTGCCAAGAGATTACAGGGACAAGGTCGTTCCTTCCACTGCACATTGTGTATTAGCTAATGAGAGAATTACCAGGGTTAGGAAGTCACTCCTGCTTGTATTTCTCCCTCTCCTCCACCTGTGTGTGTGTGTGTGTGTGTGTGTGTGTGTGTGTGTGTGTGTGTGTGTGTGTGTGTGTGCTTTTGTCTGCAGGATGCTTCAAATCTTATATTTGTTGCAGATTTACTGTGGTTTTCTACAGATTTATGCTACAAAGCTTAAGCTTAATTATATGACACATACTAAATGAGTACGTCGTGAAATTTAATATTAATAACTTGACATAGAAGCAAATCCATGAATTAAGAAAGATAAAACTAGCTATTCAGTAAGTACAAAAGTAACAGTGCTCTATAAAAGGAATAAGTGATAGTGCATGCCTATGGTAACTGAAGTGCTGCAGTGGCTGGGCTGGAGTGGATTTTAATGTATAATTCATACTGTAAGTCTCTGTTCTACCATTTATCCATCATTTAGTCATTTTCAGCTCTTTGTGAGCTTTGCCTTTTATGGAGTTTTGTGGGTGTCGCTAAATGTAAATCAGTTGTGCTGTAAATATTCTTGGTAGTTTACTGCTGATTGTTATTTTTTTCTAAACATATCTTATGAATGTGAGTAGAAAGAAAGTCAGCATTAATGAAATCTGACATGAAGATTTAGTTCAGTTTGTCTGTTGAAAACATTTACTCACAAAGATAGAAATATCTTGTGTCTCTTCAAGCTTATTAATATTTTTAATTAAAATATTTTGTACCAACAGCCAGACTCCATCCTTGGATAATGTGAATCGTGCAACATGCAGATGGAGGGATTAGGGGGGAAAAAGGACCATTGAAGTCCTTTGTGTCGAGGAAAAATATAAGAACCAATAGTAGTGTGTTGCAATTAATCATTCAGGCATATGACAAAAACAGGAAATGGACTTGAAATATTGTAGGGAGGATAAAAAAAAACACCTGTAAACCCTCAGTCTTGTAACTGAAAGAAGGTTGTTCAAAATTTTCATGAAGACAATGTCAGAGACTGGTGCTAGATTAAGCAAAAAGGGGTGATACTAGCTTAACTAACTGTTAATATATTTGCTGAATAAATGAGGAGTTCACTTGTAAAACCTGCTAAGTCAAGTCAGTTTTTAAGAAAAGTCAGATTTTTTTATAGGCATAGAAATTATCTGACAGAGTTTTGCTTCTTCTACTACAGTTTATAACACAAGTTAGCAGGTTTTGAAAGTGGACCTATCAGTGCGACATGCGCAGGTGCCTGAAATGCAGATTTCATTTGAAATTTTTTAAGTATTGTTTAAGAAAGTAGATATCTTTCTTTTTCTGGCTGTCGGGTGAGTGAAATTAAAAAGACATTAGCGATCATCATTTTGCCTTTTTGTAGCTTTGGCATTAGAACTAACTTAGCACTAGCATAAATTTATGTCAGCCTGTAGTTCACAAAAAGAGATCATTTAGGCTACTCAAACTAAAATATGGCACACAAATGACCTTTAGTTTGATTAGATAACCTGTCTAGGAAGACATGTGTAAAGTGTAACTTTTGAGTTTGCATTTGATGCTGCGGGGCAGAGGTACCTTTCAATCTGAGTGCTCCCGTAGTTTTCTAATTTTTTTCCAAGTTGGAATTCTTCTTCTTTGGCTATTTCAGCTCCAGCTGATTGATGGGATACAGTGCTGTTAGTGTAGTGTGGTAACTTCCCATACTATGTATTTAGTATGCCAGCTAGGTAGATTTTGACTGCTATTAAATGAGTACTTGGACATCCTATGTAATATTTCTTGTGCACTAATACTGTAGAAGTATGATTATTCAGACACAGTCCTTGTCTCAGGTGTGTGCTTATAGTTTATCCACTCCTTCACTAACAGGTACACGTTAGCTAATACACCTATAATGAACATATGGATGTAGAATTTAACAATAAGTGATAATAATGAACAATGCCATCTATGTCTATAGGACACTTTTGATTAAAAGATAAACATTGGGCTCCCGAGTGGCACATTGACAAGGTGCATGACTATCAACCCGGAGATCGCAAGATCGAATCCAGATTGATGCCACAGCCATCCGTGACCGGGAGTCCATGGGAGCTAATTGGCCGAGCTCTCACGGGAGGGAGGGATGGCATACGCTCACTTCCCTGTCACTCACCAGCCAATCATGGGCGTCTGTGAGCTCATTCATATGAGGGGGCGGATAGCGCTTTCCCTCTGAGTGTGCTAGGCCGCCCCCAAATACGCATGCGCAACAGTTCGAAAGCGGGTGGCAGCACTGCATGTCACGGAGGGGGCATGTGCATGCTTACACCCCTCCCTGGTCGATGGTGGTCGTGTGATAGGGAAGGCAAAAGTTGATGGGTGGGAACTGGATATGACTAAATTAGGGGAGAAAAAATCCAAAAAAAAAAAAAAGATAAAAATTGACAAAGAATAAACAAATATTTACAAATAAAAAAAAAATTATCATTATTCTATAAAGGTAAAATGCATAATTCTTTTAGTACATAAAAAGCCCCCATAAAAAAGCAAACTAATTAAATTCAGATTTTTAAGTTTATTTTTACAGATTTTAACATCAAGCCACCAACAGAAACAGGTCAGATGAGCTCTGCATGCTCCAACCAGAGCTAGCATGCTCTGCAGACGTGTGGTTTTACACTTATTCAAAATATTTATAGCCTATATACTGTGTGGCAACACAAGAAAAAGCTAACTAAAACTAGTTTCTTATGGTTTATTTTTCCATTTTAATTCATGACAGTGATGATGGCACAAGTGACCATGACAATTTCTGAATGCCTGTTGTTTTGATTTTTAAGTAATGATTATTAATTTAATCATTATTAAATCAAAAATAACCTTTTTAACTTTCCTGATAGCAGACAAATCAGGTCACACTGTTCCTGTGTAGTATACATGTTTTAATATTAATAAATAGTAATAAATTAAAGAACAATTAATAAATCTAAAGTTATAAAGTAAAAACTCCACCACACTAACCATTTGAAGTGTCAGAGTTACTCATGCTGGTTTATGCTGAGTAAGAACATCTAATTAGCCTTGCTGTTTTCCTTTCGCACTCAAAACTTTCTCGCTAGAAAGCACTCAATCACAGCACACCACCATGTTGGCTTTTCTGCCTGAACATTAAACATATGTTGGTAATCTTAGAAGCTTTTAGCATAACACAATCTTTCCTGTGATACAATATATCTACTTACTTTTTATGGCATTTGTTTGTGATTACTGGCAGGGGGAAAAAAAGTCCTGAAATCCCAGCATGAATTTAGTGAATGCTCCCTGCTGCTCAAAATTCACTCTGTCTTGTCATTGAACACAAGTTTAAAAACGTGAGTGAGATTTCGTGATGGAACAATGTTCAGGGTGTACCCCACCTTCACCCAGAGTTGGCTGAGATAGGCTCCAGCCTCCCCACGTCCCTAGTAGGACTAAGCGGTTTGGGAAAGTAATGAATGAATGAATTTGAACTGTGATTAAACAAGTTTGAAAATGTTAAATAAATTATACTATTAATTCAAATTGCATTCTTTGGAGTTCAGAGACAACATAATAAAGTATACACAAGCTAATTCTAAAGCTAGCATAGCTGAAACGCCTGCTTGTTTCATTAAGGTTCACAAACTTCACAGTTGACATAAAATTTAATAGGCAGAAGTGTGTGTGTGTGTGTGTGTGTGTGTGTGTGTGTATATGTGTGTGTGTGTGTGTGTGTGTGTGTGTGTGTGCGTGCGTGCGTGCGTGCGTGAGTGTGTGTGTGTGTGTGTGTGTGTGTGTGCGCGTCTCGCAAAACCTCACATTTCTCATACCTTCAATGTTTTTATTTACATTTTTGCTCTCACTAGGGCCAACTTGTATAATATATACACAGTTAGCCATAGAGAGCTGATAGCCTATTGCTTATGTTCATCTCGTAGCAATCAGCCACAACCTTACAAGGACCCCCCCAATGTGCGCACACACACACACACACACACACACACACACACACACACACACACACACACACATTGACACACCAGACAGGCTGTAAATGCATCAGTGGCTGGAATTAACAAGGAGCCCACTCACTGAGTAGGTCACTAATTCAATCTGAAGTCCTCGATTTCTCTATGGCCATATAAGGTCCCTTTAGTGCCTGATTTAGTGATTTAGTGTCTGAGAACAAGAGAGGAACAAAGTGAGCAGGTCAGAGTTAGCTGTCGGCCCTGGGGAATGAAGGGAATTGGAATATATGGCCAGACAAAAGTGCTGCCAAGCCCAAAATTCAAAAGACAGGTGTATATTGAATTAATGGTGCAAACTGATTGGGTCTGAATAACACTTGTAGCTCTAAATGAGTATAAAGGACAGATTTAAGAGTTCTGGTTGGCAAGAGATCTCCTAAATTGTTCGACATGGAAACAGGATTGGGTAGCACTAAACTTGAACATTATACCCATGTCATAAATATGTTATGGCAGTTTATCCAGTACAACATTGTCACCAGTGTTAACTGTGTATATAAGAAATGTCATACCAATGAATGCATATTTCTGTCATTCACTGTCATGATGTTTTATGTGAATGCTTCAATACTAGCCATGTCATGTAACACATGCATCATGACAGGACTCAAGTAGCGTCAGAGATTTGTCTTAGCAATTTATCAGAACAGCTTTATTGTCATTATACTGTATACAATGAAACTGTATGTCCAAGAACATAACAGTGCCATGTTATACTTAGTAATTATAATAATAGTTGGCACAGGATTTGTTATCATTGGTTAGCATCTTATAAAACATGACATGAAACAGCATTCATTCAGTCATCCATTTTCTGAACCGCTTATACCTAATTAGGGTCACAGGGAGGCTGGCACCCATCTCAGCCGACTCAGGGTGAGGGCAGAGTACACCCTGGACAGCTCGCCAGGCCATCGCAGATCACTTTGGTCAGTAAGTGTTATTACATGGCTCATGAAACATTTTAACATCTTACAGCGGAGCTCCACTGATAAAGGTGAAGTGTTTTTTGGACATCAAGAAGTGTCCATCTGTCTGTCCCTCCAGCGTACATTTACATATGAAAAACGTGTTCTGAGTATTAATACCAGTATATAACTGTCATAATGGGACTGAATGTCTGTGTAAAGGCAATTTGTTCTACTCTGTCTTTCCCTCCACACTGTTACTTGTTTTAGGCCATAAAATAAAATACACTTTTTTTTAACAACATAAATAGAATTCTATGTGCCACATGCAGTAGGTATCTTCATTTTTTAGCTGGCAAAATAAACTTTTGCTGACGTGCAATGCATTACTCATTTGAATCGAAAGGCTTTTAACCCAATCATATTGAGGAATCACATGATGCTCTTGGCGCGTACAATATGCTTACGGAAGTGAACCTATTCAGCATACTGGCATCTCGCTACCCTGTGGTGATAGAGGAGCTCACTTAGGGATTCTTTTTGTCCTATGGATACCCACTGGCACTCTTACTAGGAAAAACGATTTCTTAGATATTTTGGAGCTAATTGTTTTTATTCTGTCAGAAAATTAAACATTCTTCAGCGTAAGCAATTCACAAATAAACAACTAATTATGTTCTTATGTTATTGAAATGTTCTGTAAAAGTACGGTGTACTTTACATGCCTAGACTAATATTGTGTGTTTGGTTCCCTCATTTTTATTGTTTTTTTATTTTATTCTATAAACAAGTTACTATAAAATGAATTAGGATCTCTGCATGGGGTTTGTTCCCACGAAAAACAGTGCATTTAGGCAGTGCCTCTCTATATTATGCTTGACAGTATGACATGGTGGTAACTGCTAATTTTAACACCATGAAATCACAGAATAAACTGTCACAACAAGTCTTACTGCTGCATGACACCCATCATAGCGTGGTTATAATGTGGATATGACCTTGAAATCAAACAGTATGAGTTATATTACAGCATGATATGATGACGTCTATGAAGAGTTTCTTATGATATTTGATGTGACATACAGTGTCCTTGACAATTCTTGGCACTAATAACTGGCCAATAAAACTGTGACACATGCTATTTTCGCTCTGTGTAGTTGCCCCCCCCAACTTTCTCAAAATTTCAAAATAGCACTGCCATTTGTTTATGCGAGGTTTGTGCTGGTTTGTGCCATAAAAATTTTCGTTTGTGCTATTAAAGTGTTTAAGTAATTACAAAATGCATTTTCTGGCCTGTGACGTCACTCAGCCCCTTGCAATTTTATATCTTGAGGGTATTTTTTCCTGAATAAATTTAGTTTTCAATATTTTTCACATTTTTGGGGGTGAGATGAAGTGACTTCATCCAAAGGTGGATATATATGTATATATATTTTAAAAATATATATAAATTTTAACCCTATTTAACGGATTTTTACATGGGGTGCCAATAATTTTAACAGGTACTGTATATAATGAGTAGCACAACACTAAGTTTAGCATACTAAATGTATATGATAAAGGGCAACAAAATGTTTCAATATATAATAACTAAATAAATGATTGTTTATTTTTAACAGGTGTTAATTTAGAGCTGTGTCTCTTCAGGGACTAAAGAACCCTAAGGAGAACGAGGTAGAACCTACATTACAAGTGTAATGTTTTCTACTGGGTAACAACATGACAGCATTTTTGCTAATTAGAGAGCAAATACTAGCATGCAAGATATGCTGTCAGTAATTATCATAACAGAAAGTGTCATGATAGAAAGCATGTCACTAAAGTGTGGATATGATGTTGATAACATTCTGGGTTTATATAATTTGGATGGTGTGTAACAGCTCAGTGTTACAGTGTGCTGTATAGCTAGTGCTTCCTCAGCACAACTCACTTTTTAGTGCTAGTGCTTGTCTGATGCAAAGCTCTGGAACTGTGACGGCCTGTCATTTCCGTCGTCACGCTTCCTCTAAAGCACTAAGCCCTCTCAATCAGTGCTGGCCATAATAAAGCTTTCAGTACACAGACTGCTGGCCCAGGAGCTTAACAGTACCCGGGGAACACCTGTCCATTTCTGCCTGACATTTATTAACTGCCATGATGATTATTATTAGCAATCACATATGATGAGAGAATAATTTTTAGTTTATTTATTTATTTTTTCAATAATGTCAGGGATTAGTCTACAAAGAGATGCTTGGTGTGTCATCTTTTTTTGATGTGATAATTAAATAAGTGCGCATTTGAAGTGCAAAAACAAATGGATTGAATGAATGTGTCTGTGGGCTTGGGATCAAAACCCACCCGCATTTTATATACAAGCATCCTCAAAGTATTAGAAGCTGAAAATTTTCAGTGATGATAAGCTTTTAATCTGGCTTCATATAAAATGCTCTTTGTTCACATCATCCTAACAGAAAAGGTTCTGGAAGTCTTGCTTCCTGCTGGAGATTGTATTCCAAGTGAACGTGAACAGTCAGTGCTATTTGCATTGATTCACTCCTGTTGAGGCAGAATCAGAAAAAACAAAACAAAACAAAAAAAACGCCCTCTATGCAAACAACGCAGCTTCTAGGTTCAGGCTTAGCAACACAGTGTACTTCCCATGGCCATGCTTAATGTTGGACATGTACTTTAAATCAATTTTTTTTCTTACTTTAAATTGTTCTAGATTTTAAACTGGATAATAATTTCAACCCACAACACTGCAGGTAACTATGCAGGGCTTAAACAGAAATGGCTAATTATTCAGTAATTAATAATAAAATGGTTTTGTTTTATATCGACTTATACAGTACAGGATTAATGGTTTCTATGAGGTCTTAAGAAGCATCACCCTAATTGGCATGTTTTGTATGTTACTCCAATTTTAACACTGATTTAATATTTAAATTTAACATGTTTTGAATTAAATATTTCAGGCTGAATATGAAAACATTTTATATTTAGGCAACTAGCTTTGAACGCAGAGAGAGAGAGAGAGAGAGAGAGAGAGAGAGAGAGAACACATCCCTCAAATCCACAAGAACACATAACCCTCTCGAGATGATGGAAGGAAATAAGTCCCATTATAATTCCCACTGTGTAGCAGGTGAGCAACAATGAACGGCTTTAGTACAGAGGCCTTAATTAGTGAGCCAAAGATGTGAATGTTTACATTTCCCTTCGTCCTTTCCTCTTACTGCTTTAACCTTTGAACTGTTAGAAAACTAGTAAGACAGGGTTGGATTAAGCTGGAATTTTAAATGATTAGAGCAGCTGGCAGAAAGAGCAAAGCTTTATAGGTGTGTGTGTGTGTGTGTGTGTGTGTGTGTGTGTGTGTGTGTGTGTGTGTGTGTGTTTGTGGGTGTGTGTGTGGGTGTGTGGGTGTGTGTGTGATTGTATGTGTGCATGTGTGCGTGCATTCTAATTTATAAGCAAGTTTAGGCAAGTGTCAGTTTATACTTCTGGCACCACTGTAAACATGTTTTCTGGATTTCAGGACAAGGTTCAGTTTCTTGTTCATGTGCATTCCTTAAGAACCGTTTTAATTCATTACATTCAAACCATAAATTAAAATGTTAAACAGGATTGTATGTAACTTTCATCTGGATATTAAAGCCCAAATCAACTTTTTAATAGATTGTAGGAGTAGGTATATATTTTTCATCAACTGTAAAATTCATTTTTAAACTTTTACAGAAATGTTTACTTATCTTTAAAATTTATTTTTGTATTTATACTACTACTACACCTACACCTACTACTACTACTACTACACCTACTACTACTACACCTACTACTACTACTACTACTTATTATTATTATTATTATTATTATTATTATTATTATTATTATTATTACGGTAGCAAGGTGGCGTAGAGGTTAGCACGTTCGCCTCACAGCAAGAAGGTCCTTGGTTTGAGTCCCAGGCTTGGCGAGGGCATTTCTTCTGGGTACTCCGCTTTTCTCCCACAGTCCAAACACATGCACATTCCAAATTGTCCCTAGGTGAGAGTGAATGGCTGTGTGTATGTTGGCCCTGCTGGTACTCCAGTTTCCTCCCATAGTCCAAAAACATGCACAGAATATTGATTGGAGGTTCCAAGTATATGTGTCTTGGCCATGCATAAGCCTGGTGAGCTGTTTAGGGTGAACCCTGCCTTCACCCAGAGTCGGATGAGCCTCCCCCAACCCTAATTAGGATTAAGTGGCTTAGGAAATGAATGAATGAATAATAATAATAATAATAATAATAATAATAATAGTAATAATAATAATAATAATAATAATAATTATTATTATTATTATTATTATTATTATCATTATTATTATTAAATTAAATTTTTATTTAATTATTTTTTTACATTTTTATTTATTTTACATTAGCTTTTATTGTAAATATTTTTGAGTGGTGTCAACTATTTTGCCAAATCAAAATCTGTTTTTTCAGAGAATCCACTGCTTTTAAAAGAAAAAAGAAGAAAAAAATATATACACAGATACACATTTTTTGTTAGATATATGATAATTTGATAAATTTGATTGAATGGGGGGAAAATATATTTTATAAATATTATGATTTTTTTTGCATAGAATCATTCCAAATTTTATCTTTTTTTTTAAAGTGTCAAGAATTCTGAAACTCCACACACATTACTAAGTATAGATTTAGAAAATTAAAACAGATATTATCTGTGATAAAAATTTTAAACGTGTTATGAACTGTATTTTCTCACTAGATGTTCCTATATATATTGAATTAATGTTAGTAATAGTAGTACTGAGCTATATCCACCAAATCTTTTTGAGACATAATAATTTTTTTTTTGAATCGGTAGGATTTCAGAATCCTATGTTTGTCTGCCATTCTGTTCAAGCATGTTTCTGAGTTTGCAAGGTAGATAATGTCTGTTTAGATTGTGCCTTTCCCATGTAGTATATACTAAATATAATTATTTACAATTCTTATTTCACATGCAAGCATGTAATTATGTTTAGGGGAGCACGGTGGGTTCCTGGGTTCGAGTCCCGGGCTTGGGTTTCCTCTGCGTGCTCCAATTTTCTCCCACAGTCCAAAGACATGCACATTAGACTGAGATAAGTGCCAGCCTCCCTGTGACCCTAGTAGGATTAAGTGGTTTGGAAAATAAGTGAGTTTAAGTGGGATTATGTTTAGCTATTTTATTAAAAAAAAATCTCTTTTCGGCTTTGATAGCTTTTTGTATCTTTTGACATTGTGTTTGCTCGCTGGAAAAATCCACTGCACTTGTTTCTTTTTGCTTCTGTTTATCAGGCTTTAATTTTTTTAAAGCCTTTTTTTTGTAAACACCATTTACATTTCAACATTTTTCGATCTTGTAATACTGTTTATCTTGTAAGATTTTATAAACTGTAATGTAAATCTTTTTGATTCGAGAAGCTGATGGGGAATCAGTGGATGTTTTTCCCCTAGGAGTGAGAGAAGCAGGCACACACTGAAGACATCAGAAAAGTTACAATGATCTAATTGAGGAAATCAAACTGCAAATCTTAAACTATTAACTGACAGTGGCATTCTGGGGAAAACAGGACATATGATGACAAGTTGTGATTGTACTACTGGTGAGTGAGCTATGAGTCAGAGATTCTATGGACTTCACGGTACAGTTAGATATTAGTAATTATAAGTCCATAATAGGGGTGTAACTTAATGACACATCTGTATCTATATTTGGATTTATCCCAGAGTGGGAGTGGCCTAAACTAGAAACTCTGGTAAGCATTTAAAAAGTCCCAGAGGGAGAAATCTGAGCAGTGTCAGCACAGTGTGTGAATTCTGACTATGACAGTTCCTCACCCTCATCTTCATCACACCAGTTCATAATTGGGCTCAACTAGCGATGTATATAGAACTGTTATTATTATTATTATCATTATTATTATTATTATTATTATTATTATTATTATTATATACTTTTTATATTCCACTTGTGCAGTTATTATTTCACGACATTTGTGACACTTTATAATGGATTTAACAAATGGGTTCTGTGTCCGAAATGATGAACATTACTATTACTAGTAATAGTACTGATACACAGTACTATTAAGCTGATTTAAAAACAGTGATCCTGAGCAGACAGTTAGTAAGGGGAGTAATTATCCATTATTCTAATGCTTAAATCAAAATGGTGGACAATACCTCATGATGTAATTTTTTTTAAATAAACTAAATTGTATGTTTGCATATGTGGTCATTGCTCACTTTATAGCCCTTACTATTTATTTTTTTTTTGAAGGGAAGCCATTCTAACTGGGAACTTACTTGGTATACAGACTCCGAAGTAAAACACATTCAATTCTTATCACTGTAAACCAACCGTATCAAGTACATTAGAAGTATGTATACATACAGGTGATAAAAGTGTTTTCAGCATACTTCATATACTCCTGGTAGTGGGATGGATGCAAGCGTAGCCAAAACAAATAAACCTGTGAATGCACAAACTGAGAAAATGAACTACAGATGAAAGGCAAGAAACATACTGACAACAACATAAGGACAACAGGAACAGAAGCTTGATAACAAAATTAAGACTGTGTCTGCCACTTTGTACGGGATATGCCTCGTATACTGATTTTGATGGAAAGATAGTAAGGTGCTGTAGATGACAAACAATGAGAAACTCTGGTAAAAAAAAAAATCTTCAGTATACAGCCAGAGCACACTCAGAAATACTGCATCCCATGATGCAATGCATTTTTACCAAACATGGCGGAAAAAGAAAGGGACTTTGATCAGTTATTTTACATATTTTGTTGTAGTAATTTTTTTATTTTTATTATTATTATTATTATTATTATTATTATTATTTTTTTTTTTTAAATACCAGAACAAACAGCCCAAATGATGAATGCTAGCTAACTAGCTCGCCAAAGTAACTGAATGGTGTACTGTACTATATGATAAGGAGAAAAGCACAAAATATGAGATTTTAATGGTTTATATTTTATATTATTATTATTATTTTTTAATCAAGACAGAAGTAGGCGAACTCCCAGCGCAACCAGGTGCAGAGCCTAAGAGCTGTATAATGGCATCTCTTACTTTTTTTTTTTTTTTTTAGAATTTTAGTACTTTGTGGAAAGACAATAAAAAATTTAAGCGAGACTTTTATAGTTTATATATTTACCTATTTTAACCATCAAAGAGACAGGTCAGATGAGCTGAGGTAATAAGCTCTATGGAGTGTTTTAGCATAGATAAAGTTTAGGAGGTTACATACCACATTGATGCAAGATAAAACTGGCTCTGTAAATGTCAAAATTCAAAATTAATATAAGCTACAAAAATATACAATAAAAACAGACTAAAATGGTGTTTATTGTTATATTTTAAGTGAGACAGAGGCTGTTCAGGTGAGCTGTACTTTTTATATCAACACAGAAGAAAACCGACTCTGTAAATGTGTATATGCACAATAATTAATTTTTTTATATACTTCGAGGAAATTCAAGAAAAATCAACTAATACAAAATTTATGTGGTTTTTTTTCCATTTAAAATTGTGATAATGATGACATAGCCTGCTGCCCATATCCTTGATAATATGTGAGCGTCTGTCATTTTGATTCAAGCATTATCCACTCAGAATAACGATTTATGATCCCATTCCTGTGTAGTATATACTAATTATTGTTGTATGTACAAAGTTGCTGGACACAGACTAGAACTTAAACAGTGGTGGTAACAAGGAATGACACAGGTAACATAGGTAAGAGTGATTTGGAAATCAGATTATGTGATATGCAAAGGCTGATGGTTAGTTTAGTTCGGCACTATCCAGCACTATGATAAAACCTTTTTTGATCTTACCCTTAGTTACTGACATCATGGTTAGAGGATGCATTAAAAGGACAATGGGATCATATGACAGCCATGATGCGTATGCAGATGCGTCCTGAGTGTCAAGTATATTCTGGCCTATAATTGCACCAAAAGCAATAAGAGCACTCAGAGAGTGCAAACCACGGCAAAAAAAAAAGCCAAAAAAAAAAAAAAAAAAAAAGACAGAAAGCACACAACTTACCCTTCTGGGCCTGCTGTAAAACATAGTCTATCTATGTAATACATAGTCTTATCTCACAATCCTAAAGAAACCATTAAAAAAATCCCTTTTTCTGGATCATCTCCAAAATTAAATGAAGTCTTCCTTGTACAAAGTACCACATCTGATAGAAATTTCATGAAAATCTGCATGCAACTTTTGTATAATCCTGATAACAAACACACAAACCTACCCAATCAAAAACATAACCTCTTTACTGGAGGTAATAAATCTCATGGAATTGTCAAAGAACTTTTAAACAATGCTGTTTTGTTCCAAACACTTGCCTAAAAACCTCATCAAAAAGAATCACAACCTGTTTTTACTCACTATTGTGTGAAATCACTGAAGCGTATCAGGAGTGATATCATGTTTCATCTAACGTCTAGTTACTCCACCTGAGCAATTGTTTACTTTACCGCATACTTAAGAAATAATAAATGACCATGCCACACAGGCTTGTGGAAATGTTTTTCCAGATTGAGCCGCTTCTTCTTGTTTGGCTTATCATGAATCTGTCAGTACAGCTTTAAAGATTGTCAAAAGAAGTTATTTCAGCATATTTTCTTTTATTGCTTTCTTCTCCATGGTCATGATTGTACATTCCAAGCTCTGTGCCTTTTCATTGTTTAACACAACATAAAAAAAATCTCTAGAAAACACTAGTTACAAAAATGCAGTTTTTAACAACTTTAATCACTATAGCTGAATGTTACCTTCAAATCACAAATAATAATTAAATTACATCAAAAATCATTATTTTTGCAATCATGTGTTAATCTGTGGAACTTGCATTATATATATTCCCATTATAT
>JAQMYF010000017.1:10257039-10277256 GCA_030014195.1 Neosilurus mollespiculum
ATTCTTTACATGCCTTTACTTTACCTATACTTTATTACTTGACCATATTCCACACCTTTACTGGATATAACAGTCGACACTCCCCTGTTAAAATCCCAGGTTTCTGTTATGAAAAAAAGGGGATCAAGATCAATAATTTCAGAACTTTTTCCACCTTTAACCTTTTGAGACCCTACTGTCGTCATAAGAGGACATCATATTTTCTCACAAATACATTGATGTACGTATTGTAAGATCCTCATAAGAAAGCCATGAGTATCGAAGATGTTGTTGTCAAATACATAAATTTAAGGCACATTTTGGTTTTATGACAGCTGTCTAGGCTAGGAGTCTATTAGCATGGCACAGCTTGACATGGCTATCTTTGCCTAACTTCTTGACATCTTCTTCACAACTGTGCTTTAAATCTGTCAGACTGTGAGTGCGTCTGCTGTCTACAACCCTCTTCGGGTCATCCTACAGGTTTTCAGTTTTTTTCTTCTGGTGAAGCCACTCCTTTGTTGGAAAAAAAAAACCTAGAGTTCAAAGTAAATCATTGTATTTACATTTATGGCATTTAGCATAAATCCTAAATCAGAGCTACTTACATTTTATCTCATTTATAGAACTGAGCAGATGAACATTAAGGGCCTTGCTCAAGGGTCCAACAGTGGAAATTGATTGTCAAAATTTTTTAATCTTGAAATCTTGAAACCCCAGCCTTCTGATTAGCAACCCAGTGCTTTAAATAGCCCCAAAAAATTGGGGAATTTTAATTGACTTGATCTAGATGTTTTGGTATTTGTAAAGTTGCACCATGAAACATCCTCTCAACTGTTTGGTAGACAAACAAACTTGTTGGGGGCAGCTGTAGCCTAATAGTTGGAGAAGCGGCTTTGGGACCGAAAGGTTCGATTCCCGAACCAGCAGGAAAAATGTGTGGCGGTGGGGGAGTGAGCTGTTCCTTCCCTTCCTCCACATTAATGGCTGAAGTGCCCTTGAGCAAGGCACCTAACCCCAAACTGCTTTCCGCACACCCCCAATGTGTGTGGCAGCCCACTGCTCCAACTGTGTGTGTGTGCTCACCGTTTATGTGTGTGTTCTCACTTTGGATGGGTTAAATGCAAGGCAATAATTTCCCTTGCAGGATCAATACAGTATATCAAAACCATAATAAAAAAACCAACACTGCTTGGGACTCTCTTTGTGACTTATTACTCCCATGATTCTGTGGTGAACTGAATTTTCTGTACCCTGTTTTTTCTGAATCGTATATTTGCCTGTGCCTCTGAAAGCCTGTTTCTGTGCTTGATACCTGCTTGTCTGTTTACCACATTTGGATTAGCAGAAGTCTGATCGTGGCATATCTGTCCATATTGTGATTGAGTTTTAGACCTTGTTTTTGGATATTCCTTCCTAGACATTTAAACATAGTTTCATCAAAATTTGGAAAATTGACATTTTGCCTAATTTGAGAAGTCTAGCCATGTGTTTTACTCCAAAGTTTATTAATTTCATTAATGCCAAGCCATTTTTATGATAGTCAAATAAAACACTTCATAATAGTCATACCCCAAGGAAAGCTGAAGTAATGTAGATCTCCTTCACAATGAACTGTTAAAACAAGCGTTAACCCTTGAATGACCAGGCATCCATTACCCTGCAGTAGATGTAGATCACTGGTAAAGGTTTTGTACTGGGGGCCATGAGGTTATGATTGTGCATACTATTAACATAACTGGATATATTACACAATCTATATATCCTTAAGATCCTCTTTAACATCTGCCAGATATTTTATCATCAGACCTTCTGCTCAGATCCTCTTATCACACAATCAGGTTTATCTCTAAGCCTCATCCACTGATCTAAATCTCACATGTAATCAGCATGCATCCAATATTTAGCTACTCTCTTCACTACACATATTGTAAACGACAGTTTTACTCTCATTCTGAAGCCATGTGGCACAGCCAAAACAACAGATGCCCAATTTCTGGCAAATGCCTTCAAGGAGAATACAGACAACAATAATGATGCTGTATAGACACAGCACAAGAAAGACTTAGAACAAATGAACAATGGTGGAAGAAGTGGGTCAAGCCAGTGGCTCACTATTTGTGGACTGATGGGATGAACTGTGCCCTAGAGGGGTCATTCAACTCAAAAAGGGCTTAGAAATCAACTCATGTGCTTGAAATGGTATACTGCCCAAATGAAAGTAATTTATTTCTGTTGGTTTTAATAAAATACACTGAGCATAAATACACTGTTTTCTCTGGATGGTAGATGGATTTAAATATATTTTGTGCAATTTTTTGTGCAACCCTAAAACTGGTATAGAATTTTACATATACATTTATTCTCAGACTTTTATGGAATTTAGATAAGAATAAGATGGCATTTAAATGGTTTGTAAATTAACTACATATAAGTATTAAATATGTCCTAGCGATAACCGTCAACAAAATGTCAAAGGTTAATACATGTGGTAATATTATTTATTTATCTTATTTATAACCCTCCCCCCATCATTTTTCCTCCCCAAATTTTAGTCGTATCCTATTCCCTCACATCGTGTTGCCCCTCTATCACATATAACCATAACCAACCACTGTTGCGTAAACATGCACATGCACCCTCCATGATATGTGCATATGGACGCTCTAACACGTGGAGGGAAAGCGCTATCCACCTCTTTTGTACGGATGACCTCACAGATGCCCATGGATTGGCTGGTGATCGCTGTGATTGAAATGGGAGCGGATTCCATACTCCATCTCTCCCTCCTATGAGAGCTCAGCCAATTAGCTCCCATTTCGTGTTGCGGGTGGCTGCGGCATTAAGCTGGATTTGAACTTGCGATCTCCAGGCTGGCAGTCACGCACCTTGTCAATGCGCCACTTGGGATAATGTGTCAAGGTGCCCACCCACATGGTAATATTAAAGCACATCTTTAAACATGATATGTTATTGTTATGAGAGGTAAACGTGTGCAAAAGTGGAAATAGATACAGAATATTGCTTCTTTATGGGCATGGAAAAAAATTTAACAATGCTCCTATTATCTGCTGGCAGGAATCATGGCATTTGTACACAAAACAATAAATAAATAAATAAATAAATAGCAGTTACATATCGTTATCAGGCAATTTTATCTATCACCTTTATGGGTATGAAATCTGAATGATATGAAATCTGAACCTGAATTAGTAGGAAAGTGGTTGCTCGGTGGTTAAGGCTCTGGCTTACAAAGATTATATTGATTTTATAATGATTTTTTTTGTTTCTGCTAATAACTTCCTCCATAGCAATGGTCTGTTATACTTAAGAATGGTAGGTAACTAAGCATTGTATGCTATGATTGACCAATCAGAATCGAGTGTTCAAATGAGCCTTGTAATAAGTGAGCAATAATCCTCACTGGGGTGATGTGATGATATCAGCAGTTGATGAGTTTTCTATTCAATTCATAACACAGCAATTCACTATTCGAGATCATCAAAACAGGTTAATTCTTTTTATCAGTTCCATTTTCATTCCCCCCATGAATTTGTGATGTCCCGATCATATTATCATATAGTGAATCATTGTAATGTAGCATGTTTCACCCACCATAGCAGAGCTTGTGCAAACATTGAGTCATATGTCACTGTACGTCCTTGCTTGTGCTTTTAAAGACATGAAGATTCCGAATGCACACAACTATTTTTGGCTATTTTTACACAATCCTGTGTAAACACCTAAAAATAACATTACATGCATTGCAAAAATTTAGACCACAACAATCACCCATTGAACTTAAAAAAAAACCCCAACCACTCTATATTATAAATAATACCATGAAATTATTCAAATATATTGAGAGAATCATACTAACAGTTAACCTTTAATATTTTTAAAGATTTCTACTATCAAAAATTATGAAAAGCATAATGTAAAAAATTCAAACTAATAAACAAACAAACAAAAAACCAACCGAACAAACAAACAAACAAAAAATATAACACTTTTTTAGCACACTCAAAATCTACACGTTTTCCAAACTGGTGAAAGTCATTGAAATCTGACCAAACAAGTTTTAATGGCTTATGAATGGGTGTAATAATTTCTCCTATTGTTTTCTCCAGATAACTGGCACTAATAAAAAGAAGAGTGGGTGTGGCCGGGATTTATAAAGGTGACAACACCCACTCAAACCTCCTTGCAGGTTAATCGAGATGATTTCTTTGTTTTCTTTCAGGCTTTCTGACAACTGTTTCTTCTCTTTTGTTGGGCTGCAGCCTTTTTCTTTCTCATAGCTCAAAACTGGCCCATGAGACTTAATACCTGATACACCGTGATGGGTCACATACATTTAGGCACTGCCTAAAAGCTGAGTAAAATATTTGCATGTGTAAGTTTACAGAAACATGCATATGTAAAGTAGGAGAATAAGCTGCGAAGTGCAAGTGCACTCAACGCTGACGGTGGCAGCAACGTGTGTTCACACTATATTATTCCCACCATTTTCTTCATTTATTGGGTTTTCTGTATGGGCATGTGAACATGGATGCAACAACATAATTGAGCTCATGGTTTATGACATAATTATGACCTTATAAACAGTCATTCCCTTACCTGCCTCTGTTTTTCTTTTTCTTGAAGTTTTCCTTGAAGAAAAACAAAACAAAAAACCCAAACATAATCCTGCTAGTCACTGAGAAACTGCAAAGTCCTCTGTTGTGAAGTTTCAAAAGCCAGAATGCACTGACACTGAATACTCCTTCCATAATATAACATTTATGTCTCAGCTAGAATACTGTTAAGAGCTGCTGTTATTGAAAATCAATCCACACTTCTTTCCGATTAGAGAATTCAACTAAAGGTGCACTCATACACGGCAAAGTACCTCTGCCACGCAGCATGAATAATGTAGCAAATAGGCCCTATATGGATACTGCTTTTAATTAACTAAGTGCTTATCTTATGATATGTTTATAATACGCATGATCAAATTAGCAAAAAAACTCTCTTGTTTGAGGGAGATGGCTGAGGTTTACCCTTTCAAGGTCACTCAAGGTCAAAGGTAATTGTCTGATTTGAAAGTCCATATATGGTTTCCTATTGGTGTTCTATAGTAATGGCGCATCTATCGACACTCCTTTCGAAGATTCACTTCAGCCCACTCTGGGTGAAGGCAGAGTACACCTTGGACAGCTTGCCAGTCCATCGCAGGACCAACACACACACACACACACACACACACACACACACACACACACAACCATTCACACTCACATATACACTCACATTGGGGCAATTTGGAACAGCCCATTAACATGTCTTTGGACTGTGGGAGGAAACCCAGGGTACCCGGAAAAGACACACAAGTATGGGGAGAACATGCAAACTTCAGACAAAAACGCACTCGCTGAGCCTGGGACTTTCTTGCTGTGACACTGCACGATCTTGACAGCTGAACATTTTTGCAAATGTTGGTGATTAAAATACCTCTGGCAAAACGTTTTTGTAATAAAAATGGAAATGGTGACTTTCAAAAGTCACAGATCAGAGCAGAATGAAACAGATTTCATGTCATGTGTCATTTTCTGAACCGCTTAATCCTAATTAGGGTCGCGGGGAGGCTGGCGCCCATCTCAGCCGAGGGCAGAGTACACCCCGCACAGCTCGCCAGGCCATCGCAGGAAACAGATTTCATACTTGGACTAATTCTAAATTACATAAAGAAATTGGTCTTTAGAGTAAATTTTATTTTAAATAAATGTTTGATTTTTAAAAGATATTTTCAGCAGGAGATTAAACTAATTAAATACAAAGACTTTTCCTCATAACCTTTTTCCAAGGGTGCCAATAATTTTGAAACTGACTCTTACTAGATTTTGCATAGTGCTGAATTAGCTGTTATCTTTCTTCCTGACAAAGTGTATAGATTTATTTTTTCACTCACAAAATTAACACACACTCACATACACATGTTATCCTCTCTCTCCAGGGCCAACGTTTGTGAAGAGAGGAAGGGACAGAAAGCAAAGAGAGACAGAGAGAGGGAGAGAGGGAGAGAAAAGAAATAAGTAACATAATCCAGCAGAGGATCAAAGGGCTCGGATTAGATTATTTTCTATTGCATCACTGGCCTGAATGACCCATCAGATCAAAGACTGAGATTTTTGAGAGGCAAATAATATCTGAATGCATTATTGAAATGCTCGGGACGGGAGTGAGAATATGGAGGAGGATTTGGTGTCATAACGGCGTGGCAGGGGGGACAGCGGTGTGGCCAATAACGCTGTAACCCAAGTCACGGCTGCATTGTGGCATGGCATTTGTTTGAATTCGTGGCATGGGGAAGAACAATAAAGGCAATCTGGAAATGGGATCAGCCCATGACTGATCGTAATTACTTGCTGTCTACTGCATTAATAATTTACCGTAATTTCAGATCCAGCCCTTTTCAGAAGCAGAGAATTGAGCCTGCACTTCAACACACACACACCTATATAGAGCCTACTTCATGTAAAACCAAAATAATAACAATTTCTATAAAGTAAAAGGGTTATTGCTAAAGGTGTTGAATAAATAAATTAGAACAGAAATATGAAAATAAATTGTTCAAGTGTGAGATGTTCAATAGTTTCACAGATTTTTCTGCAAAAAAAGAAAAAACAAACAAACAACAACAACAACAAAAAAAACAACAACCCAGGAATGATTTTTGAACTGTTTAAATTATTCTTTTGATTGCACGGAAAAGTGTCTCGAGATAATAAACACATATAAAATCACATGGGAACACGTGAATTGGAAAGTAAGTGTGTGTGTGTGTGTGTGTGTGTGTGTGTGTGTGTGTGTGTAATTTCCTGTGGCTGAAAGTCATTGTAGTATTCAGCCACTTATTGTAAGAGATTTTAACTGTAAACAGATAAGACTATATTAAAGTAATATATTATTGTTGCTAGGCAAAATGAAATAAGTCATTTACATTGTTGAGTTAACGAAACTATAGATACGAGCTAGCAATTTTACTCTTCTTACAGTTACAGTACTCTACACAAGTGTTGCTACATTTCTTTATTGACTTTATTACAAAAAAGAGCTTTGAAACAAAACTAGTGTATTTCTTTCTTCCTTTCTTTCTTTATTTTTAGAAAAACAAAACACTGATCATTTCCAATGGCCAATCATAGTCCTGCAATATTTCCAATGGTCAATTGTTATTCATCATGTTTTCCCAGTGAGCAATCACAAATCATTAGGGCCCCATTCGAAATCACTCAATACCATGTTTCCCAATGATCAATCAGTGGGTGCCATCACTAGGCACCATTTTCCCCCAATGACCAATCACAGTTCAGCAACATTCCCAATGACCAATCATTAATCATGATTTTCCCCAGTGACCACTCACTATTGTTTCCCAGGGGAAAATCAATGATCACCACTGTTCTAAGCAGTCAATCACTGATCATCTGTGTTTCTAACAACCAATCACTGTTTATCATTTCCTGGTGACCAATAACTGACCACCATTGTTCCCAGTGACCAAGCTTTTTGTATTTCCTGACTCACTACCAGTGTTCTGCCTGTGCTCTTAGTATAATGCTATAATTCTATTCTATTAATTCTATTCTATTCTATTGTATTCTATTCTAAGTGTCTTCAGATCTTTCTTCACGTTTTGACATGCAAATGAACATGATGATTTAATGAATGTGCAAATTTGCACGTGATCAGTCATGTGATTTGCTCTAGTGAATTATGTGTGACCCAGTTCCCTGATTTGCTTTGGATCATACTAAATAAGTTTGTCATTGTTTAGACACATTTAAGAGAAGAGATTTCAAAACTATAGGTTTTGTTTCTAGCTCGAGTCGTACGATCAGGAAGACTGTGCATCTCAACAGCTCAATTTGCAAGCGCTTTGCATACTCTCTTTTAAAAACTGGATGCATTCAAGTTCAAAACCAAATGAGCGGGAGTGGAAAGCAGTGGTCTGAGTAACACATGCTATACAAGAGTACATTCAAAACCCAATGTTGCAGATGAAACTCCAAAGCTTAATAATACTTAATTATTTAAAAAATATCCAAGTAATATGCCATTCTATATTAAATTATGTTGTATCCTTCTCTAGAATTTCTTGTTTGCATGCATTTTATTCATTGTTTTTCTTAATCCACTGTGTAGTTATATGTAAACGTAATTATGTAAGGCTCAAATAGTGAAGTCTGACAGGTATAACCCAGGTATGTAAAGAAAAATAATATTCCAAGTGATACAGACCAGTGAAACCATCTTTTGATAGATTTAACTTACTGAGTTTTTTTCCAGTACTGTATGTTATTGTACAGTACATAGCATTTAGATGCTTTTTCCTTATATTGTATTTAGATGAAAAAAAAGAATTTCTTCCTTCCATGCCTTCTACATGAAGTTGCATAGTGATGGTGTTGACCTTGTGCCTCTCTGGTCATCCTCCTCACTGCACACAGTAGCAAAATGCACAAATGGCACCGCTGTTTGTTTCTAAACTTCCTATTTTCTTGACAGTGGATTTAATCATGTTTACACATGAATATATTATTTTATAACCAATACCTGATTTAGAAAGGAAAACTCTTTTTCATTCTTTAATCATTCCCAGGAAAAATAACTAAGGGAATTTGCACTCAGGGTCACCTCATTTTTATACCCTAGTGAAACAGGATGTCATGGATGACCACTTAGGATTTGTTATATACTGAAATTAACTTAAAATCTGAAATATACTAGGGGTTTGAGTCCTGGGCTTTGTGAAGATGTTTCTGTGTGTGGTTTTCCTGTGCTTGAGTTGGTTTCATTCAGGTACTCCAGTTTCCTCCAGTCCAAAGACATGCACAATAGGTTAAATGGCTGTTACAAATTGCCCCTAAGTGTGAGCGTGAATAATTCTGTGGGTGTTGGCTCTGTGATTCGCTGATGAACTGTTAAGGGTGAAGAGTCCAGCCTCCCCGCAACCCCAGTAGGATAAAGCAGGGCTTTTCTAAGGGTGCCAATAATGAAATGTTTTTTATATGCTTTTTTCTTACAGTAATTTAGTTAAAGGCTTGAATTCTCTCACATTTGTCACATTTATCACACGTGTATATTTGTCTTATATACGTAGACCAGTTTTTGTCGAATTTTGCATTTATTTTGAAAAGGGTGCCAATAATTTTGAAATGGGCTATAAGCATGCATTTTCTTTTACCCTCAAAGTAAATATTTAGGAACATCTAATAAAGTACTGCGATGGCCTGGCGAGCTGTCCGGGGTGTATCATGCCCTCGCCCAGAGTCAGCTGAGATGGGCGCCAGCCTCCCCGCGACCCTAATTAGGATTAAGCGGTTCAGAAAATGACATGACATGACATCTAATAAAGTACATGTAGTTTGACAGCACTATAATGATTTTTATAACTTCCTTTATACATTTAGTTTCCTCAAGAATTATATATATCACACACAACCCTATGATGTATATCATTCGAGGTGTTATAATATGTGGTTGTGTTACCTGATCATGTGATTATAATATATTTGTGTTCACATCTTCTGCCTGCGCTTCTGACCACAACATTTGATTACAAAATCTGCAACACTGAGCACGAAGCCATATCCCGGCTCAGTCACAGAGCTGGTGGTCAGGATTTGGCTGCAAAATCAAATCAGAGTTAGCAGCTTTTCCTCTGAAGCTGATCCATCATGTAAACAGATCCTTCAGGTTTTGTGAGACCGGAAGAGAAACACAAAATGACATGTAGTGTCAATAGGGCATCATGTGATATCTGTAGTAATTCAGACAGTCTGAAGAAAGTTCATTACATTTAAACATTTGCTTCCATGGTTCACACTGTTATTCAACACTGCAGCGCAGATGAAGTAAAGCTCCCATGGATTTAATTAATCAGAGAGGCAGTTTGTTTTTTCACACAGCGACCCTTCATCATGACTGTGTGTGTAATCAGGCTGTGTTACTGCAGGCTGTTTGTGTTGGTCTGCGCAAGAAGAAGGATTTGAGGAGTAACACTGTAACTGGAAAGTTGATCGAATGCATAAAATGTGTGGCCACACACACACACACACACACACACACACACACACACACACAATGCTATGGACATGAATGATTACTAGAGTGGAAAGTTCAACACTCGAATTTTGCAGTTATAAATGGCTTGGTGTTGTATAGAAGTACAGAACTGTTTTCTTTTTTTCTACAGTGTCAGCCATTTGCTTTTTCTCACTTTTGCACAACTGTTTTCTTTCACAGAATCTGCTTGATGATTTCAAAGCAGCTGCCATTTTGTTACTATGTACTGCATTAGAAAATGAAAATATAAATGCTTGGAGGTAAACAAAAAAAAAAAGTCAGGAATTGTTCTGTTTAACAATTCAATCTACAATTTTGACTCCTTGTGCTGATATTACAGTTGAACCTACTCATGGCATTCATTCAAAATTCAAAGATTTTTTTTCTTATCACTCTTCTTTTTATCACTTATACCATACCACTTTTAAACACTTGTTCCCTTACCAGTCCTGAGGTCAATAAAGCTAATCATGTCATGTTATCTGAAAACTGAAAACGTCAAAAGCCTACAGCTAAATGCTTTGTTGTTTGAAAATAAATATTTCAGGTCTTGCAATTTTGAAAAATGTATTTATATTTTCACATTATTTTTAACTTTCTTAATTAATATTACACATTTCTTCCAGATGTACATTTAACATTAATGAATTAATTAATTTTGCCGAACTGCTTTGTTCTACAAGGGTCACAGGGAGGTTGGAGCCTACCTCAGCCAACTCTGGGCAAGGCAGTGTACACCCTGAACAGTCTATTGCAGGGGAAAAAAAAACACACACAACCATTCACACTCACACCTAGGGCTAAGTAGAAACATTCAATTAGGCTAATATGCATGGAGACTGTGAGAGGAAACTGGAGTACCTGGAGGAAACCCATGCTTTGCCCAGGACTCGAATTCAAGACTCGAATTCATTTCTCTTAAATAGTGTGCAGTGAAAACTCTTTATAAAGTCTTAACTGAAATCCCTGTAGTCGGGAAACAAGGATTTTCATGTAACCCCTTATGATCATATGCTATCAAGAACATAACATGATAAACAAATGTCAGGTCCCTGGAGCAAGATGCAGCCTTGATCTCTCTCATGGTGGATGGAGGTACTAAAAAAGAGAAGATTCAAGTAAGCTTGCCTGCAATCGATGTCTAGAAATGATGCTGGTTAAACAAGACTGCTTGTTCATAGCAAGCTTTGTGCCTGCAGATAAAAAAGAATTTTGTAAAGGAAAAAAAAAAAATGCATTTGAACTTTTCCTGACTATAAACACTGGGGTCAAGTTTAAGGCAAAAACAAGCCATTTGCTTCAGCTCTCTAGGGAAATCTAACCACATGTTGCTGGCGCCATTGTAAGCTGCTTAGCTGCTGAACCTGACCCAAACCACAAGGCCATGCTTGCAATCTGCACTTTCTGTGGGCACAGATACATTATCTCCCTTTCAATGGGTTGAAATGTCTCGCTGGCAATATGCGTGAGTGAGCGTAAGAGTGTACACTGAAGAGAGTAAATGGAAAATGATACCAGACTGGTTTGGGGAAGAATGTAGCTGTCGAGCGGCCAACTGAAAGAGACGAAGAACTAATGACACACGAGTCATGACCTCTGTACCTGAAACACCAACGGGAAAAGAGGGTGTCTTTTGGTTACAATAAGTGCAAAGAGAAAGCCTCAAGTGTTTTAATAACTTCGAAACACACAGGGAAAAACCCCAATACATCAAGCTGATTGTTAAATCTCCATGATGGACCACTTTTGTTTTATTTACAAATTATGAAGTGGAGATAGTTCAAGCAAAGTGATGTTAACAATGCTAAGTATAGTTACCATGTACAAATATTCCTATTGGGATTTTTAGTACAGGATATGATATGATATATCCAAATATAAGAGAATCCAAAAGCTGCCCAGAGGATATGGAAGATGTTGGATGCAGTTATAAGGGAAATAATACATTGTAGTGTAAGTTAAAAACATCTAAAGTAAATCCGTCCAATATCACCTAAGGGCAAATTAGAGTAGCCATTTGACCTAATGTGTATTTCTCTGGATTGTGGGATGAAACCTGAGCACCTAGAAGAAACCTATGCACACATATTTAATTTACATTTTAACATACATATGATGCCCTGCGATGGCCTGGCGAGCTGTCCAGGGTGTACTCTGCTCTCGCCCGGAGTCGGCTGAGATGGGCGCCAGCCTCCCCGCGACCCTAATTAGGATTAAGAGGTTCAGAAATTGAAAGAATGAATGTTGTTGTTTAGAGTACATTCATTTTCATATATTATGAATTACAATATTGTAAAAAAAAAAAAAAAATACAAATTATAATTATATAATCAAGAATAATATTTTATGTTCTATATTGTATATTTCATATATCACACATTCTTTTTTATGTCACAACTAAGATTTATTTTATGGCTTTTAGAATTTTTTTATTAAATTTGTATTAATTTCATTTACATTTAATTTCACATTTTTTATTTAAATTTAACAATCGAAGGTGGATGTCACCACAGTGTAGTACAATACAATACGCTGTAGTACAATATAATGCAATGTGATCGAATATGAATCAATGTAAATTATAGTGCCATAAATTACAGTTTAAAGATCATGGGTTGATTTGCATATTAATATGTGAACATCTGTAACTAAATGTGGAAACGTGTAAATCCCAGTAAATGGCTGAAACTATCCCGTAAGAATCCACTGCTGCCCCAGGAGCCATGGGTCCAAATCCCGATCCGAATCCAGCCCAGGATATTACAGCGCTCACACTCACCTGAATTCTCACACCTGCTTCCTGTTTCCTCTTCGTACCCTGTCTGTATAAACTGCTCAGAAACACAAGTTCAAGTTCTTTCTGAAGCCTTTCAGGGTTTATTTTTCCATTCATATGGTTCCGATCTTTTTTTCCTGGATCGGTTGATCATTTCCTGTTTGTGCGGCACAGACGTTCCTCTTAACCTTGATTGTACTTCATCCTGCACCTGTTGTGTAACTGAAAAAAGAAAAGTCCAGGTTTAAAATTGTCCAAAACTGCACCAGTCCACCAGTAGGAGACAGAGATTATTATTATTATATACTGTATAGTGAAAACGTTTGTGCACCCCTGACCATTACACCCACATATTTGTTGAGTATCTCTTTATTTTCTGTTATATTAATTTCCACTCTTCTTAAAGCCTTTCCTTGGGTGCTTAAAGCAAGAAGCTGCTGCCATCATATACAGGGCGGGGGTATAAACACACTGACACTGACATGGAGCCCTTCCAGGAAGGCTGCTCTCGTGGATCTTCAATCATTGCTCATTGTTCCTCGACTTGCAGCTATAAATGTATACAAAGGTATTTTTTTTAATCTGAGAATGTGATTATTGGCAAATTGGTGTACCCAGTCATTCACCCATTTGCCAAACCACTTAATCCTACTAGGGTTGCAGGGAGGCTGCAGCTTATCTCAGCTGACACTGGGCAAAGGCGTGGTACACCTTGAACAATTAGACTGACCATCGCCAAGCCAACACAAACAACCATTCACACTCACACCTAAGGTCAGTTTGGAACAGCCAGTTAGCCTTCTGTGCATGTCTTTGGACTGTGGGAGGAAACCGGAGTACCCAGCAGAAACCCACACAAGCATGGGTAGAACATGCAAACTCTACAAAGAAACGCCCTCGTCGAGCCTGGGACCAAACTGGTGTGGAAACATTTCAGGATGCGTTCTTAAAGGAGAAGAGTCAACTTCATGGTGATGATGTCACAGTTTCCTATCAGTGTCGGATTGTGTTTTTTCATGCTAGCAATTTGAAAAACAGTTGTTGTTGAACGACTCACTGGTTCAATTCACTGCAATGTTGCCGTTTGATATTAAGCAACGATTCCATGACCGTAGTATCAACAGACTGTTATGCGATCATGGAGTCACAGTGAAGCGCCTAACCAGGTCCATTTGAGCGGGAAACCGGGCCGTCAATCAATACTCAGGCCTGTGCAGATACTACCTGTCATCGGCCTTGAGGAAAATGGATGCCTCGGAAAGCCATAACTATGATAAATCTACTCCCCCAGTTTGGCAACTGGCCCCCTCTCTCTCAATCTCTCTTCCTCCAGTCTCCACTCTCTTTTTCCCATCCATCCCTCCCTCCTTTCGCTCGTCCGTCTTTGACTAATGTATGCGGTAAAGCCGCGCTCCAGCACTCGCCTCGCCGTCATGCCACCACCCTGATCGGCCAATCAATCTCCGCGTCGACACGGAAGGCGCATTAAAATAAATTTGTCACTGTAAGTTTATGAAATATTGATGGCGTGTGAGAGAGGGAAGGATATTGAGTGGGGTGGGTGGAGGGAAGGAAAGGAAAGAACGCGATGGGACGGTCAAAATAAAATGTAAAGGAGGGAGAGTGGTTTTGCGCGGGATATTGGATTGGTGTATATGAGGGGAAATAAGGACAGTTTGAGGGTGGAGTTGATCAGGACGGTAGACGATGGATGGCTAACTTTATGATAATGCGTCAGAGTGCTCTTTCTGACAGCTTTAAGGTAGTTGTTGATGACTTAATGGAGCGTTAAGGTCATTTTTTTCCCTACGTGGAATCCAGAAACCATAAATGTTAATATCGTTCTGTCTGGATTCAGTCCTCTAACGTTATTATAACACGGTTTAAAAGAATTCGGCAAAAAATCCGACTGGCCTGAGATGTTTAAAATGGGGGGCGGGGTTATCGTTGCTAGGATTGTAGTGTTTGTGGAGTTGCGGCATTTTTAAAAATTTGGATCTTATAAATTTTGAAGGTTGGTATTAAAGCTGTTGAATAAAACATGAATAAAAGAGTTCTGTCCTGCTTCTCCTTGGTATATTGTAGTTTTATTCTGGTGTGTGTGTGTGTGTGTGTGTGTGTGTGTGTGGGCTTTGTTTATTTTATGCTAATATATATATATATATATATATATATATATTCCTGTAATATGTAATATTATGATATTTTGTAAGTATGTTATATATGTTAACTTCTCAAATCACACCAAAAGCTTTTTAAACCACACGCTGTAGTGTAAATCTTACTGGGATGTAAACAACAACAAATACATTATTCAGACTTTAAAGAGTCTAGAGTTTCTCTTTTATAGTTTCTGTTTAAAGCTAATTTTAAGGCGGTGTGAATATTCAGCGAATGCTGGTGAATTAGGGTGAACTCAGTTCCCCAAAGAAATATGAACTTTTTATTTTTTTTTAGTTTTTGCTGAAATTTTACTGTGGTGTATATACTTGGGAATATTCCGGAGACATTTAATTTAATTCGCCACAAACTTTTTAAATATCTGGCAATAAGCTTTTACAATGTTTTCGCCAGTTGTATTTGATTTTTGTCACCACAATACTATGGATCGAATCTGGAATTTTGGAAGGTTTCAACAAACTGTCCCCAAATATTCCCAAACCATTCTCCAACATCGCTAACTTGTTGCTAACCATTCTACATACATTTACCTTTTCTTTTTTTTTTTTTTTTTGGTGGTTACAGGAGACTCTGAGGGGTTATAGCGACCTTAGACAATAGTTTGGGAGCATTCGGGGTTAAGTTTAGAGAATCTTTTTTTTTTTCATGTGTCGCAAGCGAACATGTCCAAATTATAATTTTTTTGTCTGCGAAAAATGGGGAACGTTCAGAAAACATGGAGGACACTCGAGAATAATTAGAGAATTTTGGAAGAATTTGAAATACCATGCTTGCTTGGTGATGGAGTCATCGTCAAGAGAAAAAAAGAAGGAAGATAGAATAGTGCAAGTTAGAATAATAAATGTGGAAGAAAATTATTTGAAAATAGATCACAACAAAAAAAAAAAGAAATTAAAACTTTTTCTAAGTAAGCCACGCCCACTTACATTTTAAAACCAGGTTCAGATCCAGACAGTCACATTCTGTTACGCTCACTTATGTAAATTATAATTAAACCATGATTTGCCTGCGAAGTCTGTGTGAGTGCAAATCCACCATGTTTTGTTTATTTATTTTTTTAAACACACAAAATGCATGCATTTATTTTAAAGAGCTGGATATCTGGCACGTAACCCTCTCCGGAAAACCATCAATCTGTGTGTTTTGTCATCGCTTGGTGAAATGAAACACAAATGTCAATGAGATGTAAATGTATTTCACAGGGACCCATTATTTATGCTCAGGTCTCACTCTTTAAATTAAACATATCTCACACGTTCAATTTGGAAATTCATGCCACGATATACAGCAAATAACGAATCATGAATAGAATTATAACTCAAAAAGAGGTGGAGCTTAGAGTTTCTAATCACACAGTGTAATGAATGATGTATCAAAAAGCTAATATGTAATGTGATATTAGAAGTTAGTGTAATATCACATGATCATGTCTCTGATAGGCTGAAATTTAATTTAGGCTCCTCCCTTATCTATAACGTTTAGTTAAATTTCTTATTAAATGTAGCTTGTTTACTTTTTAGACTCATTAACTGTAATGATTACGATGTTTAGATAGCAGATGTTATGTCTGCTAGCAGTTGTTGTAATATACAGTTATTTTTTGTGATTGGTTGATGAAGTTTAGTTTTAGCTCCACCCTGGAAAGCACCTGTAACCTAGCAACGTTAGAATTTAGGTACTTGAAGTTAAGATAGCTAGCTCACAGGGGCATGATTCATTCATTTATCCATTTGCCAAACCGTTTAATACTACTGGGGTCGTAAGGGGGCTGGAGCCTATCTCAGCCGACACTGGGTGAAAGCGGGGTACACTATGAACAGCTTGCCAGTCAATCTCAGAAAACACACACACACACACACAACCAGTAACACACACACCTAGGAGCAATATGGAACACCCTCTTTCCAGCCTAATGTGCATGTCTTTGGACTGTGGGAAGAAAATCCAAAAGTTTTGCGTATCTGGATATTTTTTAAACTAAAGTGTAGCTCATTTATTAGACGAGGTGATTAGGATAAGGGCGTCTGGCAAATGCTGTAGGTTTTGTTTACATTTGTATAATATATGAATTTATCTAACCGCCCCAATTTATCTTACATACTTACTACATCATTACCATCATTACTAAATCAACACCGGCCTTAGTACATCAACACCTTTATTACAACATCAAGACCGCCGTTAGTATATCAACACCGTCATTAGTGTGTCAACACCTTCATTATTACACCAACACTGTCATTACTACATCAACACTGTTGTTACTAAAACAATACTGTCATTAACACATCAATATCTTCATGACTACATCAACACCGTCATTACTACGTCAACACCATCATTACTATATCAATGTCGTCATTACTTCTTCAACACCGTCATTACTACATCAAAACCATTGTTACTACATTAACACCTTCGTTAGTGTGTCAACACCTTCATTACTACATCAACGCTCTTGTTACTACATCAATACCGTCATTAGTACATCAACACCGTTGTTACTACGTCAACACCATCATTATAAAATCAATACCTTTGTTACTACATCAACACCGTCGTTGCCACGTCAACACCGTCATTACAACATCAACAACTTTGTTACTATAACAACACCACTGTTGCCACGTCAACACCGTTGTTACTATGTCAACACTGTCATAACTACTTTAACACCATCATTACTACATGACATCGTTCTTACTATGTCAACACCGTCATCACTACATCAGCACCTTTGTTACTACTTTAACACCATCATTACTACATTGACGTCGTCATTACTATGTCAACACCATCATCACTACATCATCACCTTCATTACTACATCAACACTGTCATTACTACATCTTCATTAAGTTCCTTCTGCATCCTGGTTCCACCATGTCGACACTACGTTTTTTTTATTCGAACCACGTTCTCCGCATCAATTGTCCACACAATTGTTTAAGGATGTAGCGAGAACGCGGCTGAGTGTGACTGGGTAAATTTATCATTTACATCAACACTTACTAATTAACTTTCATTTCACACCAGATTCTCAAAAAAAATCTATACCTATGGACTGGATGTGACTAAATCATACAAACATGTAGAATCGGTGAATATCGAATCGTTGCGTTAAGGGTAGAATTCATATTGTATCATGAGGAAGAGTGAGTTATACTTTTCTATGCTAACGTTTAACGGTGTTCCTATCCGTCCTACTCAGGTTGCAGTGTTTCAATCCAAGCCATCCACTCTTTCCTGATTCCTTTATAACGTTTAAGCGGCTAATTGGAATTAAACAGGAGCTAATTTCCATATGTATGCACACTGACACGCGGATTATCCCGAGTGCACAATGGCGGCGAGATGAGAGAGAGATTAAGACACGGCCCCTGAACGGAGACGACGTCGGGCTCGGGAGAGCAAGATGAGCTCATTTAGATAATAATCATCCTTCCAGCTGCAGAGAGAGAGAGAGAGAGAGAGAGAGAGAGAGAGAGAGGAGGTTAATGACTGTCTATTCACTCGCTCTCTCTTTCCTAAGTACCAATCTCCGCGCTATTGTTCAGACGATCGCTCTCCCATTCAGGACGCTGTAAAACATTGTGCGTTTTTTTTTCCCCTCGCACACGAGGATGGAGCTGCATGTATCTCTGATGGTATCTCCATACCTGATTAGCGCTGGAATCTTTCCCAGAAAGGAAAAGAAAAGCACCTTCCTGGCATTGTTTTTAACTTCATTATCCTTTCTATTCTTTTTCTTCTGCTTGCGTTTCTCTGTTTCTCTGACATGTGTACATTAGGACGTTCTGTTACACACATTCTGTTGGAGTTTTTAGCACTTTAGTGTTTCAGGACACACGTCGTGACAGCGTTGAAGCACTGCTACAATCGAAGCGTCGCTACGTGAAATGATATTTAATTAGCGCAAGCGACAGATTCATTAACATCAAGTGCGCTGTCGTTGAATCCGGATTAATCAGCTGACAGCCCAACATCTGTTTCGGTCTGTTTTCTGGAGCACCGATAATTGAGTTCGCAGCCGACTTGGCAAAAATGTGTCGAATGCTTTAAAGATTTCAGGTGAAAAGCGACTCGAGGAATTAATACATGTCAAGTGTAAATATGTACCACAGCATGATCACCTTCTCAATAACCAAATTGAAACAATTTTCCAGATTAAAGATTAATGATTCATGGACACCTTTTGTTCACGTACAAGTACAAATTTTTTGATACAAGTTACATAAACTTGATGTTTAAGATGTTATCGAATGTATCCCAGATAAAATTCACTCCAATTATGGTAACAATCAACAATATTTTCAACCAACCACGCGCCAAGAGTCAACCTTACTGTACAGATTTGTATGACTGAGCGTGGTCTTTTTATAAATTCAGCACAAAATGCCATGAATTGTTTCTTGAAGCACATGCGTGTCTCAGTGCTCGCAGACATGAGGTGCTCACCACTACATACTTGCAAGTTTATTTGGTTTAATGTTTACGGTGTAATTATTACAGATTTCTTCATCAGAAACAGTGCCACAAACACTCCAGCAAAAAAGTCAGACTTAGATTTATTTTAAAAGCCATGAAATTCATCACCTTTATTAAACGTTTTCTTTTAAATTATTATTCCATGATTCTCCTGGAATATTTATCCCTCTGCCAGTAAGATTATATTTTATCCTCAGTTTGTTTGTGTGTGTGTTTGTTTGTTAGCAGGATTATTCAAAGTCAAGTGTGGATTTTCATGTCATTTCTCCTAGTTTCTCCCAGTAGCTTTTGAAGGGAAAGACTCCATTAGATTTTGGAGAAGATTCAGATCAAATTCTGTATCCAGAAATTGTACAAAATATTCTTTAATATTCTGTGAGAGGATGATGTCTGATATTCTGGTTCATAGGAGGGTTTGCTAGGCTTGGTAGGGGTTTGTGCTCTCTGAATGCTCTTGTTTATAGTAAGTTGTGTAGATGAAGTTAATCAAAACAGTCTATAGATAAATATTACTCTTATTTATTTTTACTTCTTACATCACAGTATATTTTAAGGCATATTTTGGATATTTTTTGACGTGAGAGCAAAATATTCATTCATTCATTTATTCATTTTCTGAACCGCTTATTCCTAATTAGGGTCACGGGGAGGCTGGCGCCCATCTCAGCCGACTCTGGGCAAGG
>JAQMYF010000017.1:10277356-10288980 GCA_030014195.1 Neosilurus mollespiculum
GTCGGCTGAGATGGGCGCCAGCCTCCCCGCGACCCTAATTAGGATTAAGCGGTTCAGAAAATGAATGGATGAATGAACATACATATGACTATTATTCTCACTTGTGATAATTATGGTACATCTGTTATGTAAGGTATAAAACTTTTGCTGCAGTGCTGTAATGGGAAAATAAGCATGAAGGAAAATTATAAAGCGTAGTTTGCATTACATCCCAAAGTTGATTATTTCACTGTAACAGTATATTTGAGGTGTTTTTATTTCATTTGCCCATCATCCAGGTTTGTTATTAACTATTAAAGGATGATGCTGATACTGACAATAAGAAAGTGAGGACACTTAAGACTCCTTCCATGAACGCTAACTAAATGTTCAATCTTCACTTGACCATAAACAATTATGCATGTTTTCACAATGTGATACAGCGTGTTCAAGATACTAATCTCTAGGGAAATTGTTACTGTAGAAACGATAGCGTATCCGAATACCGTGGTATGCTACAGGTACCTTTGAGTACACCTGGACAACACACTGGATTGAACACAGGACACTGATTCAGTCCTTGGAGTGAAGGAACAGAGCTGAGCTGAGCTATTTTTAAGGAGGCTCAGGTCTTTCAAAGCATGAGAATCTAGTGGAATAAATAAGGCAGGACAGGTCATTGGGACCAATGTGGACTTCCTAGAATCAGTCTTACAGGACAGGATGTGGGTTAAACTGCAACATGAGCAACGACTCTTAGCCCATGAATACCTAGACATGCAGCATAGCATTTTCAGCTCTGGGCAGATTCGGTCACGGTGCAGCAAAGTGCAGTGAGGTCCTTCTGACTCACCACTATCAGACTGTACAACTGTAACATATTAGTATTTTTTTAATTGTATGAATACAATTAATTGTCAGTCATCTTAGGATCCCTACCTGCACTACCTATAATTGACATACGTTAGTTCTTACTTAGAATTATTCATACATTCATTCATTTGCTGGTCACGGGGAGACCGGAGCCTATCTCAGCCAACTCTGAGCAAATTCAGGGTATACCCTGGACAGCACGCCAGACCATCACAGGGCCACTAACTTAGACTCTTATTATCTAAATAGTTATACTAAATACAGCGGCTCGGTGGTGTAGTGGTTAGCACGTCCACCTTACAGCAAGAAGGCCTGGGTTCGATTCCCAGACTCAGGCATTTCTGTGTGGAGTTTGCATGTCCTCCCCATGCTTGTGTAAGTTTCCTCCGGGTACTCCAGTTTCCTCCCACAGTCCAAAAACATGCACAGAAGTCCAACTGGCTGTTCTAAATCAACCCTTGGTGTGAGTGTTGCCCTGTGATGGCCTTGCGAGCTGTCCAGGGTGTACCCCGCCCTCGCCCAGAGTCGGCTATGATGGGCGCCAGCCTCCCCGCAACCCCTATTAGGAATAAGCGGCTTAGAAAATGAATGAATGAGTTTACCAAATACGTGTACTCTGCATAGACTATAATTTCTGTTTATTTGTTTTCGTTTCAGGGATCAATAAAGTGTTCTATCTATCCACCTCATTGTTCTTTCACAGCACAGAAAAAACAAACCAAGAACAGAACCTCATTAAACCCTATGAGTCTTTAGATTTGTATGTTTAATATGAAGCCACATATACGCTCTGCCAAAAATTAAAGACAAACACTTAATTGTAATTACTTAGAGTATGCATCTATAGGCGGAGATGAAAAGAAGCCAGAGGCATTGGAAGAATTCCCATGAATGTAACCTGCATACACTTGGCAAACAACGTAGCACCTTGTCACTCAACAGGAGCTTTGTGATAAATCAACTTAGTTTCCATTAAATTAAATGAAAAAATTGAAGTTAAATCTCCTGGCGTACATGTCAAATTTTCTGTAAACAACACATTATTGAAGATTAAATGCTTCAGGTGTTAGCTACCGGTCGGTCCTTTACAAAAGAAAATTCCAATCTAAAATGAAAATAAATAGAAAAACTCTGATCTTTGATTTGCCCTAATCTCTTCTTGGTTTGTCCCCAAGGGCAGCTTGTTAAAGTGATAAAACCTACAGCATCATATAAGATAACTGCAAGTCCTGCACTGTTTTAGTGTTTTTGACTAGACAGTTTTCATAAATAAAGCTCTTTCCACTGATTTTTAACTGAGAAGAACGGAGTTAACTTAGTGGATAATAAAGATCAACCAGAACAGTTGTGGTAAGAAAATAAAGCACTTTAATATGCATGTACACTTGACTTACACACCACAAGGTTGTGAGGTCTCAGAATGAAGTGTTGGCTATGTTCAAATTCAGGTAATGTCAATTTGAACAAATTCTTTCCAACTGCAGATTCTAAATGAACAGTATATAACATACTCTTAAACATTGGAAATATCCATTTACCTGATCTTACATTCATTTGTAAGCTGAACCAAATTTGCATGCATTTGAGGAATGTCATTTCACAGCATTATGATAACAACAATGAGAAGAATTTGAGTAAACATGAGGCTAATGCTAGCTCACCGGGTTAACTGAGCTCTCCGAATGTACATCTGGGATGTCTGAGATAAACATAATTCAAAATGACCATCTTAGATCTCATTTAACCTAGTACGCAGTTTGTTTTGTTAGGCAATGTGACACAAAGGTACAAAATATTTTACCCAATGCTGATTTGAATGTAATTGAATTTAAAAATCAATTTTGTTTTGATTACATTATTACATTGCATGTAAATATTTCCTTCTTTTTGGTAAAGAAGGATAGAGAATCTATGAAATTCTTATAACCAAGCTGAACTTCGAAATCCATGTGTTCGGTGGACTAGCACTCAAAAGCAAGTGAACAGGAGTCTAGCATTATAGACATGTCCTTTATCCCACATTAAATGGATGAAATATATTCACTAATTCATTTAGTGTGACAATGCTGTAAGGATTATCACTGTGCAGTGATATTTTTGTTTTTCATATTCAATATTCATAAAACACAATAGTGTGCCTGGACAATAAGAATGATTTTAACAGGAGGAAAAGGGTGATTTGACACATTGCTGAGGACTCTATTAAGTAATGTGTAATAAATTACAGTGTCACACAGTCAAGCCTTTGTGAAAATGGATTTGCAAAACTAGACACACTTTTGATGTAACCTTTTTCATATTTTTTAAATATATTTTGTCAAAAAATTACAAAACATCACATATACAATATATACAATTTTCTCAGTTTACACTATTTGTTTGTCTGGAGAAGCTGCACATTTTATATTAGTAGACAGTTTATTGAGGGGGCCATGGTCATATATTTGAAAGTTCCATTACCTTCCTGTCCATGGCTTGTTTGTCACTGTTGAATGGTTGAGTCTCAACTTCCAATTTCTTATTTTTATGATTTCTTTGCCTCTTACAACATATATATGCAGTCAGAGACACCGCGATAAGGAAAAGCCCCAGACAGGTGGTGCTTAGGGCTATAAGAAGTAGCTTGCAGGGAAGGAGTTCACTATACTCTAGCCCCTGGGCAAGCCTGATTGGTGGTCTAACCTCCTCAATCCCAATATATGCATCTCTGGTCAGGAGGCTCTGAATATATGTCTCATTGCTGATGGTCTCATTGACAAACAAGTTGACCATTACAGTGGAGTGTAGTGGTTCAGGTTGGCCATGGTCACTGACTTTTACCAGCAGGCTGTACAGACCCCGGTCACTCAAGACTTTCTTAAGGGTGATATTTCCTGTATATGGGTCTATGTCAAATGATCCCGGTTCACCACCCCTACGCTTGATGATGCTGTAAGCAATGACAGCGTTCATGCCAGTGTCTCTGTCCACGGCGTAGACCTCAGTGATAGATGTTCCTGGGAGTGTACTGGGAAGAACCAGCAAATAGGACTGGTTGGATTGGGGAAACAGCACCATTGGCGGGTTGTCATTGACATCCATGAGTAAAACAGTAACCATGGTGACAGAGGAGAGTGCAGGCTTACCCCCGTCCACAGCTTCAATCCACAGATAGTATGTTCCTTGCTGCTCCCTGTCCAGTGGGGTCTTTGCTCTCAATGCTCCTCTTCCTGTGTCAATGACAAATATGTCACTACCATTGATGATTGATAGTGCCACCCATCCATTTTCCCCAGCATCTGCATCTGTAACGGACAACACTCCAATCTCTCCGAATCCTGGAAAATTTTCTGGGATAAAAAAGGTGAAATCCTTGTTGATGAAACGAGGACTATTGTCGTTGCGGTCCAGCACGGTGACTGAAACCGTGGCGATTGACTCCTTCCTTGGTATGCCACAGTCAACTGCTCGGACTATAAACCGGTAGGTCTCTTTTTCCTCTCTGTCAAGAGATGCGGTCACGGTCAAGACCCCAGTCAACCGATCAAGGTGGAACACTTGGGGAGCATCTGAACCAAGAAGATACAAGACTTCACCTTTTTCACCGCTGTCCTCATCAGTGGCCTGGAGTTTAATGAGAAATGTTTCTGGCGCGTTGTTCTCCTCAATCTTGATGTCAATAACTGACTGCTTAAATATGGGAGCATTGTCATTATCATCCAATATTTGCACCTTCATTTGTGTCTCAACAACAACACCATCGGTGTGTCTGACCACTACAGTGAGCTCATAATATTTCAGTTGTTCATAATCCAACCGATCAGTAGTCTCCAGCAGGTACTCATTTTTAACATTTTTATATGGCAAAAGTCTGAAGGGTCCCGGCCCTTGCAAAAAGCATGTCACCTTTTTCTTTGGGTCTGCATTCTTTATGGTGAAGAATGCAATTGGTGTAAAAGGTGGCTCTGATTCACTCAAAAAAACCACACCATCTTTCTCTAAAGTAATAAAACGGGGTATGACAGCTGGTGGCCCAGAAACCTGTTTAACAACCTTCACAGTGACAGTAGCAATATCGGGTATACAAGCTGGCCCGTTAGCCAGGACAACCAGCTTGTACAACTTTCCAGTGTCAGAATCAATCTTTCCAGCTAGCCTTATGACCCCTGTTATTTCCTCTAAATGAAACATGTTCCTAGTTTCTTGAGTGACCCGTTTACTGAAAGTGTAAGTAATTTGAGCATTGGTACCCTGATCTGGGTCAAAGGCATAGAGACGGGCCAACTGTGAGCCCTTTGTGGTGTTTTCGGAAATTGTCACATTAACCTGGGTCTCACTGAACTTGGGGCAATTGTCATTTATGTCGGTGATGGTAATTCTAAGAGTGGCAGTGCCCAATAATGGTGGGGATCCACCATCCTCAGCAATGAAGTCAGTTAAATATTCCGCTTTCATTTCCCTGTCCAGTGGCCCAGTAATGATCAGGAAAGGGGTCAGCTCTCCTGCTTCATTTTGCTCAACATCCAGTGTGAAAACTCCAAAGTCATTAGCTAGCCAATAAGTCTGAACCCCATAAATGCCTACATCTGGGTCGACTGCAGATTGCTCTACCACAAACCGAGCATTGACTGGCGCATTTTCTGGCACAGACACACTGATCTCATCCACTGGGAATTGTGGCTTGTTGTCATTAACATCTTCAATGAAAATTTTGATTTTGACTAGCTGGAAATATTGCTGTGGGAGAATGATTACGTCCAGAGAGATACTGCATCCTTGACCGTCATAGAAATCTGCACATAGAGTCTCTCGGTCAATTTCCAAAGCCGAAGTATATAGCTTCCCAGTTGTTTCACTTAAATTAACATATTGAGAGCCACTCTGCCGTAACTCCAGATGGAACAAACGAGGGGGATCAACGGAGAAATCCAACTTCAAATCTTTTTCAATAGACCCAATAAGAATCCCCTTGGGTAAGCCTTCCTTTATCCTATAGACAAGATGGCTGAACTTTGAAAAGCAGGATAGAGGACTTGTACACATCAGAAGAATCCAAAAACCCTAGAATCAACAACAAAAACACATTTTAATAAGAGTCAGAGATTCACAAATAAAAAAGATGAGGTTTCTATGAATTCTAAGAAGTGTATTATCCAGGGGAGGTGCAAAACAAAAAGGTAGCAGTAAACAATTGAAAGGTAGGATAGTATCCTATTATCTTGACTGTGGTGACAGACAGGTAAACAATTCAGAAATAAAATTTGTTCGGATATGATAGTAATTTACTTGTTTTTAAAGGAATGTGTTCGAATTCAATGTTGGTTAATCTGGTTCTATTAAGAGTGGTCACAAATAGGAAATGAAGTACCAAATGAGACAGCTCTTTCTCCCAAACAGTGATTATACAGTACATGATATACTATGATATCCAGCAGATACTGAGCAAGGAATGTTCTTAGTCATTTCTAAGGAATTTGATTAGGATTTTCAGATTATCACTAAGTAATTACTGATTATGTAATTATTACTAATTACTAATTATTGTTGCAACAATTTATTTAAAAATATATTTACTTATTTATTATAATTTTTAAAAAAATCTAAGGTTATTGGTAAACCGGCTGACCAAGATGTTCTGCAGTTAAAGGATGTAGGCTGCACCTCAGTGGTTCCACCCTGTACAAAACCTAAATGTGACAGGAAAGAATGACAGCTATGAGGACATTTGCCATTTGTGTTAAATTAAGAAATGAAATGAATGCAAGGTTCAAATAATCTTTCTTACAGGTAGAATCCCGAATCCTAAAATACTGAAGTGGAAAAAAAAATTGCTGAATTTTTTTCCCAAACTTTTTTTTTTTGTAGCCTATTTTTAACTAAATAAATCTCTGAAGTCAGCTAAATAAAAACATAGGTTGCCTACCTTTGGGGAAAAAAAGCAACAACAACAAAAAACCCAACTTACCCAGAACTTTCCTTCCCTAACACGTCTGCGTACGTTGCACATGTTTCCCAGCCAGTGGTTTAATCCAGAGGGGTTATATGAACACGGAAAGTTGAACCGTGGCGCATTTTGCGCGCGGAGGAGATCCGTCACCTTCAGCGCTTCGTGCGCGTTTGAGGCGCTCCGGCCATTCATCTCTCTCACAGAACCACGCACAGGACACGCCCTCCTGCATGGTATTCACCCTCTGACTGTGACCAATGAGCTCGCAAGCCTGCCCTCTTATTTTGCATATTTAAATGAATCAGCCGGGACGACGTGCATGCGGCCCGTCAGTCCAGTAAAATAATAATAATAATAATAATAATAATAATAATAATAATAATAATAACCATAATAATAAAAAATAATAACAATTAAAAAAATTAAAATAATCAAAAATTATTTTTTAATTTTAATTTTAAATTTTTTTTAATTACTTTTTTTTTTGCTATTTTGTTCTTAAAAGAGCGATATCTGATTTTTTTTGTGGTGTAATCAGTCATGGCTAGCGGTGAGAGTTTATTCTCAAAGAAACATGACAGTGAAATTATATATTAGGGTTGAGCAATACACTAATCACAGCATCACAACTACAGCCCATGATTTCTAAGCTACTGGGTTCATACTGTATTTCATCTGAATACAAAGCATCCAGAGTTAGGGGAATAATGGATCAAGAGGCTGTGGCATTCAGTGCAGGACATCTCTCTCTCACACACACACACACACACACACACACACACACACACACACACACACACACACACACATACACACACCAGTAATTTATCATTTCCAGTCCACCCACTAGCATGTTTCTGAAAGGCAGTCTGAAACTGGAGAGCCTAAATGAAAGTCACTCCATGTAGCAATAGCAGATCCTACACCATCTTTTTACCCAAATACCAAAATATGGTGTACATATTTTGTTCTAACGTATATTTGTAAAGTTATAACAACTCCTGAATGGTCTACGTCTAGGCAGTCCCATACCCGCAGGGTTCTGACTCTTTCTATCATAGCCAGCATAACCTCTTGAGACCCAAAAATTTATGTTGTGTGTCTTCTCATTTCTTCACACTGCTTCTGTCCCTCAGCACCCAATAACTGTTGAACTTGATCAATGTCTTCAAACAAGAAGAAGTTTAAGAGTAATACTCCAGTATAAGTTTAAGAGTAATACCCAATGTCTCTCATATGAGGATCTTACAAGGACATACATACAATATTGTTGGGAAAAAATATGATGTCATGAGGACATTAGGGTCTCAAGAAGATATTAAAATTCTACAGTACAATTGCTCAGTTTTTATAGGAATGTGTTCAAATTCAATGTTGGTTAATCTGGTTCTATTAAGAGTGGTCACAAATAGGAAATGAAGTACCAAATGAGACAGCTCTTTCTCCCTAACAGTGATTATACAGTGCATGATCTACTATGATATCCTGTAGACACTGAGCAAGGGATGTTCTTAGTGGCTCGGGCATTTCTGTGTGGAGTTTGCATGTTCTTCCCATGCTTGCGTGGCTTTCCTCTGGGTACTCTGGTTTCCTCCTGCAGTCCAAAAACATGCACAGTAGGCAAATTCGCTGTTCCAAATTGCCCCTAGGTGTGAATGTGAATGGTTGTATGTGTGCTGGCCCTGCAATGGCCTGGCGAGCTGTCGAGGGTGTACTCCGCCCTCATCCAGAGTCGGATGAGACTGCCACCCTGTTAAAGGATAAATCGGTTCAGGAAACGAATGAATGGTTCTTAGTGATGAGTAAATATTTTAAAATTTATGTGTTTCTAAGATAATTATACATTTTGGTTTTTAAATAAAAACACATTTTAATAATCGGTTTTATTAGAATGTCCATAAACCAAGATCATATAAAGCAGTATATATAAATACACTACTGGTCAAAAGGTTCAGCACCTTATCACCAGATATTCATATATAGTTTCTTATATGTGTATTTTTTCATAATCGTAATCTCTTAGTAAGTCTTTTATTCAGATAATCTTGCAGATTAATGTTAATGTGGGAGATGATTAAAGTTAAAAGGACATCATTAATTGTGAACAATGCTGAAGGAGCAAAGTCAGAGGTATGGAGATTCACTCAATGAACAGTCATCTGGACTATACCTGGTATAATTTTTGGCATCATTGCACCCCTCAAGCTCAGGACTCATTTTTATCAGTTTCTCTACCTCAGCAGTTTTGGAGAAGGGTTCAGTGGTAACCTTTAACATCTGCCTTCCACCGTGTTCACATGAACGTTCTCTCAGCATGTTGATGGAACGTGTATGACCATAAGCCTTATGAGCATAATCCTTATCAGTCTACCTCAGGAAATTGAAGACGTCTGTGATGATGCTTGTGGAAATATGTTCCAGGCTTTGAAAGTGCTCTGCTGAAATGTTGAGCTTGAGGTGTTTTCAGACAGAGAAAAAAATCAGTCGTGATGACATGCGTAGACAGACAGGATCACTGGGATTTTGTGCTCAGCCTCAGTCTTACCTTAAAGCAAGCAGAATTTTTTATTTTTTTTTCAAATGTAACTTTCGGGGCTCTTAGTCTGCAGAGCTGATGTGAGTATATGACATCTGGTAACAGGATATGTGAAACATCTTTTCTCTGTAAATTGCATTTCTTGTCCTTCTTGGTTTTGTTCTATGGGTATGCATTTTGCATTTGCTGTAAAATGAAACCACCAAATATTGTTTAAAAAGTATGAGCCAGACACTAAACATTTCAATGGTGCCATGCAACAGTTTGACATACAAGTGGAACCTCAGTTTTCAAACAGCTCCATTTCCGAACAACTCGGTTCTCGAACAAAGGTTTGGAGCCATAATTGCATTCGGTTGCAGCAGAAATGCTCGCATGTCGAACAGTCTGGCAACCCCCAGCAGTGTATGCACATTAGTTTCATCACGCAGCACATGCTCAAGGAATGCAAACTTCGATGCACCCGCTGCCGGATGCGTGTGGTCAGTTGCGTTACCATTGACTGTAAAAATTGATAAGCCACTATAGGACCTGGGAAACCTTTTGAAAGTGTAAAGGCAAAAAGGAAAATAGTGAGAACAAACGATAGAGAAGGAAATCATAAGAAAGTATGAAAATGGCGTTTGTGTCTGGTGAGTGAAACTAACTTTCTTATTTAAAACTGCATTCTTTATTCCGTTGGTTGAGGTAATGAATAAAATTGTCTCTTTTCAGTTGGTATGACATATTATAATACGATTGTGGAGTGAGGAGGAGGTCAGGAACGGATCAATCCATTATACATTGTTTCCTATCGGAAAATAGGTTTCAGTTTAAGAACAAATCTGTTTGAGAACAACATTTATAAACAAATTAAGTTTGAAAATCGAGGTTCCACTGTTCAGGACACTTGAGTTCTTCCACTCTTGGCAAACCCTGACTTCATGGAGCTTGCTATGTTCACAGGAGCTAGGACTGTCATACTGGAACAGGATTGGGCCACATAATTCCAATGAAGTGTAATCCTAAAGCAACAGCATACAGAGATATTCTAGACAATTGTGTGCTCCAGAGTTTAAGGCAAAGGCTTTGGGCAATATGGCTGTAATAGTCAGCTGTCCACATACAGTACAGGACCTATAGTTCATTTCATTCATTTTCGGAACCGCTTAATCCTAATTAGGGTCGCGAGGAGGCTGGTGCCCATCTCAGCCCACTCAGGGTGAGGGCAGAGTACACCCTGGACAGCTTGCCAGGCCATCACAGTGGGCCTATAATGTAGTATATTATGAAGCTTCTAGAAGACATTTCCACCATACATATGCATTTGATCTTAATAGAAAGAAAAACCAAGAATGAATAGATTAATGGATGTGTGTGTGTGTGTGTGTCTGTGTGTGTCTGAGAGAGATGTATTTATGAACTCTCTTTAAAGTGAACAGCATGACATGAGCACACTGAGAAAGACACATTAATATATTTTAAATGATGTATCACCCATTACACTCTGCAGCAGAGTTGTAATGAGAGGAGAGAGATGAAAATAAGAAAGAAAAGGGATGAGAGAAGGAAAAAAAGTGTGTGGAGTAAAGAAGGGATGGATGAGACGAAGAAAAAACAGAGGGATGAGGTGGGGAGAGTGGTGAGGGGAGGAGAGGATAAGGAGAGTTGAGTAAAGAGAGAAGAGAGGAGAAAAGAAGGGAGGGATGAGGGATGAAGATGAGGGAAAGAGAGAAGAGAGAGCAAGATGAGAGATAGAGAGATGCGAGGAGGAGGGAAGAGAGGAGGAAGATGAAGGTAAGAGAGAAGAGAGTGCTGAGTGGAGGAAAAGATGTGGTGAGATGAGGAAGGAGAGAAGAGAGGGATGGAGAAGATGGGATAGAAAGGGATGGGGAAGTCATGAAGGTGGGATGACAGGTGGAAGAGAGATGGATGAGAGGATGGATGAATAAAGGAAGGCATGAAAGGGGATGAAAGGAGGAGATCAGGATTAGAGAATAGAGAAGAAAGTGGTTGGGAGAGGATAGACAGGGATGAGGGGTTGGTGAAGAGAGAGGGATAAGGGAGAAAAAGAGTAGAGAGAGGGATGAGAGAAGAAGAGGAAGGGGTGAGAGGTTGAGTTCTCTCCAGTGCTTTATAACCTTCACTATATCAGAGTCCTTCTTAGTCTCCATGTGTTTTAACCACAGCAGCAGCCAGCTGAGATTGGAACATAATGCCTATGTGATTTTCTGAGAGGGGTTGTTTGTACTGAGTTGCACACACACACACACACACACACACACACACACACACACACACACACACACACACACACACACACACACACAC
>JAQMYF010000017.1:10310065-10321527 GCA_030014195.1 Neosilurus mollespiculum
TTCTGGCTCAGAACGACAGAGAGATCAGCTGAAGTTCCTGTCCGAGTTCATAATCTTCATTAATCAGATGCAGCATTAGAAGGTGTGCAGCATTTATTTATTAGAGGTACAGAGGAGGGAAAAAAAATCTCCCCTCTGCTGTTGGTCAGATTTTATCACAGGCACCGCCATACAAACACACTGAGAGACAGAGAGACAGAGAGAGAGAAAGAGAGAGAAAGAGAGAGAAAGAGAGAGAGAGAGAGAGAGAGAGAGAGAATGTCAAATCACATTTTAAGGGCCCAAATTTTTCTGAAATTAAAACTGTATCTCTTTGAAAGTTCATGGTGCTATTACTTATGAGATAAATCCCTTGTTGAGGGGTGAGGGGGTGGGGAATGTATTATTCGCAGAGTTATTATTCCCTACTATTTAAAATTACAAAAATTATAAGTCTTTATCCACAACAATTGACCAGTAAATATGGCATTGGGCAAATAGGGCAGATAGGGCAGTGGTGGCTTAGTGGTTAAGCAATGGGTTACTGATCCGAAGGTCAGCGTTTCAGTCACCACTGTTGGGCCCTTGAGTAAGGCCATTAACCCTCAATTGCTCAGTTGTATAAAAACGATAATTGTAAGTTGCTCTGGATAAGAGTGTCTGCCAAATGCTGTAAATGTAATATTTTCTTCTTATTCATCCATTTACATAATGTGAAATTTCCAAGCTTCTGATATTACAGAATATTATAGCAGCTATAAACAGTTTCTCTCTCCAGCCTCTATCCCCGACTTCCTCTCAGTTAATAAGAAAACACAGTTAACATTGGAGACTCCTTCCATAAATATTCACTGAATTTATCCTTTCAGAGAACTTCACCACATCCACCATTATACTATTTTCCCTTAAATAACACAATGTTTAATAGTTTTTCACATCCTTTTATTAACAGCCTTAGAATATGTGGAGTCCCTTTAAATGAGCTGTTAATATAGAAACATACTGTATTAAAGGGAATGTGTCACCACTTAGTCATGTGTGCTTTGGACTGAACATTCTTCATTAGAAATCTCACCTTTTCTCTTTGCCATAACTCATGCGAGAGTAAATGGCTGGCAAACCCTTAGTCAGTCACTTATAAGCAGCTCTTTTTAAGGCTCGTCCACATAGTAAACACCCTGTTCTCCACCAATGTGCTTGTGGCTGTTTTTCCCAAGCCATTCTGGTTTTAAAGTTGTTATCCAGCTAACGCATTGAGCTTCCAAGGATAAAGCAGGGCACATTTGGCTTCATCAAATGCTAAGTTGTAAAGAACAAACTTATAAAAAGTCTGTATTTAAGGTATCGGTGGTTTTGGTTCTGGTGGTTGAAGTTACTACTTTTTTTTTCCACAAAAGGCAAAAAGAACACTAAGGCTGAATCTGATGTAATGCTCTCTCTTCGTGGTGGCGGGTGGGTAAGTTTCTCATGCAAAAGTGTTGTTTCATGATCAAACTGCGCATATGTGACTGGTGACCCACTTTCTTTAAGAGTGTTTTAGTACTAGAGCTGTTTGTGGTGTTTGCATATTTTTTTGTGTATAAGGAATAAAATGTAGGTGAATCTAGGCTTCAATTTTTTGCTGTGAAATATTTTTTTTAATATTTTCTTAACAAGGTATATTATTATTGTGTATAAATGAAACTTAGTTATTAAATGTCTTCCAAAATCTATCTATCAGTTCCTCTACTCACATTTTATTCAACTTAATATCTTACTTATGCTTATTATCTAAATTACTTGTACAAGTACGTCAGACTCTGTAGTGCCAACTTTTGCATCAGACTCCGTTGTATTAAGCTCACCTGCAGTCATTACCTCCGACGCTTATCACATATTTGTCATCATAGGAGAAGCGAATGTTTGTCACGTGAGCTGAGTGGCCAAAGCAGCGTTTGTGTTTGGCCTGGATTAAAAAAAAAAAAAACAGAAAATAATAAGATATGATAAGGGATCTTAATTGTCAGCTGTTGCATAAACAATGAAAATCAATTTAGCAGCTCTCTGTTAAGCAGAAATTATAAAAGTGCACAAAAGGCAACTTTAAAAAAATAATTTAAAGTTTAAAAATGTTAAAAAATAATCAACTTTAGTTTGTCAGGCCTGAGGTAGACCTAACTCCATTTAACCTTTTAAATGCAACATACTTATACACATGTATATAAATGATGGGAGGAATACTGTAACTCCATCACTGACTCATTTAATTATCTACAGTATATGGTGGCTCAGTGGTTATCAGAATGATCAGAATCAGAATACTTTATTGATCCTGGAGGAAATTGTGTAATGCTGTCACCTCACAATGAAAAGGTTCTGGGTAGAAATCGTGGCTAAGGGACCATTTGTGTTCTCCACGTGGTTGAGTGGTTACTCTTGTTTCCTCCCACAGTCTAAAGACAGTTGCACATTTGGTCAACTGACTACTTTAAATTGCCTGTGAGTGGGAATGGCTGTCTGTATTGGTCCTGTAATCACCTGACAACCTGTTCAGGGATTACTGCGCCTCTCGCCTGAAGTGAGCTGAGATTGGCTCCAGCTTCCCCATGACACTAAGGAATAAACCGTATAGATAATGAATGGATGGCTGGATATTTAATCTTATCTGAGTCCTAATTATCTTATTTTACCTTCTTAATTACCTTATTTTACCTTCTTACATACATCCATCCTTATTTTCTTATATTTTCTTTATTGTTTGCTGGGTTTTTTGTGGGTGTTATATTTGCTAGACAAGAAAGCACTTTGAACTGCAGTAAATGTATAAAAGGTGCATTATTATTATTATTATTATTATTATTATTATTATTATTATCATCATTATTATTACTGCTACACTAGTGGGCGTCCCAGTGAGCCAAACCACATCTTAATACAGCTGTACACTTTTTTAAAATGTCCATTTAAATACATTTTAAAGTGACCAAGATTCCAACAGATAACCAATTGTGAAAAATTATTAGTTTTAGTAATTACTACAAAATTATTTTGAATCACTTTGATTCGATCAGGATAAAATGCTCATAGCATAATTGTATACATACAAATTTTTCAGAGCAGGGGAAGTCAAAGAGCTTGACAAGGCCAAAGTCATCTCCGGTGACCACGTTGAGTCCAGCATGAGATACACAGGCACAGTTCACATCGGCTTTGTCGGCGTTACGTGGCCAAACACCCAAAACCTCTTCACCAAGAACACTGAAGGGAAAAACACAGTGGAGATACAACAGCAGATCATGTGGATGCATTTAAACCAAAGAAAACGAAGGAGGTCGTTCTGTTACAGTGGGGCTGAGGTTCAAGAAAGATGGAAATCAAAATGTAATACATTCATCCTCTGCTTACACTAGTGGGTGACCTGAAAAACGGAAAACATATTTAATACATAAAATAAAAATATTAATATTAAGCATTTCCTTAATGCTGTGAATTTCTCCAGCCAGAGTAAGTATGAATCTCACCAAACAGACGGTGTTTTTTGGAGTGTGTTACCTAGTCCAGGTGGCCCACGTAATTCTGTCAACAATGGCCTGCTCGGTCATTATCTTCCCACTGGGGACCTCATGCACCTGACGCTTATAGCTTCCTGTAGAAACCTGAAGAAGAACAACAAGCACATTTAAAGAGGTACTGCACACTTTGATGTGTAAAGTAAAAGATCTAACTGCAGTGTAATAACACAGATCAACCCTGATGTTAATATTTGGATAAATTGCTGTTAGAAAAATATAAAAAAATTAAAAGTATGGCTCAAATCGCCATCTAGTGGTTACAATCATCCTTAACCTTGCAAGGTCCATGCTGAAATAGAGTTGAGTTTGGTTTATCACTTCATGATAAAGTTTAAGAACATTAATGCCTTCAGCCAAAATTGGATGGTCCCACCGCATATCTGTTTTCCCTGCCCTCTTCCCAATTATGCAGTGGGTGGAGTCATTCTCAGAACTGGGCATGAAATTACATTTTTAAATCAATCAATCTTTTCAAATTACACCAGGCAGCATCACAGATCAGTGTAAAACACTCAGAGGAAAGTGCTGTCCACTCTTTGCTGCTTATATGACCTCACTGACCCTCTTAATTGACTAATCTTAATGCGAATGACAGAGGAGAGACTGTAATGCCCATCCTCCCACCCAGAGGCCACAGCTTATGATAACAGCCACGGAAATCTTAGGGTCAGGTATCAGTGGTATTCAAACTAGAAATCTCCCAAGTATGGGATAAACCTGTTGGTGTCAATAAATGTATATATGCAGTGTCAGACAAATAAAGATGCTCTAAAACATGAAGAAATGCTAGTAAAAAGGCACCTCCTGAAAAGTTGAACCGCCAACTTCAGAGCAAAGGAATGAGGAAAGAAAAACAATGTGAATCCAAAGCATGACATCTCATGTGTGAAATGTAAAAACTAATGATGTTGATGAACAGCTGACTGCAACAGCAGAATAAAATGTAAAGTATCTAAACAACTCATGTTACTACACACCAGAAAAACTTCACCTTGCACCATTATCATGACCCCAACTACACTGTTGAGCCTAATTTACAAAACAACTAATATAGTCTAATATAGGCTGCACGTTGTGTTTATTCATTCATTCATTCATTCATTCATTCATTTATTTTCTGAACCGCTTAATCCTAATTAGGGTCACGGGGAGGCTGGCGCCCATCTCTGCCGACTCTGGGCGAGGGCAGAGTACACCCTCGACAGCTCACCATGCCATCGCAGGGACATTGTGTTTAGTTACAAGTTTATTTGAAATTAGTTCTTTTACCATTTGTTTATCTTTATTTATGATATTGATGCTAACATGTTTAGCATGTCTCTTAGTGCGACTGCTAACTTGCTATGTACCACAGGATTAAACATGTCAGCTCATTACACATAGACATGTTATTGGACATATCCAAAAAGGACACAATAGTTTTTATTTATTTAAAACACTCCCTTCTCACTTTTTATGAATGTAATACATGTGTAACGCACTTCAGGTGTGAATTGCTGCATTGTTTCCAGTAGGATTTTACATGTAGCAGAAGATGGATGACAGAAATTCTTGTGGTATCAGTTTGCCTTTACACTGCTGATGAAGTTTACATAATATAATTTTTCAATAAAACATGGGGGTAAACGTGTAGAATTAGGAACTGAACTTCACTAGTACAGGATCCATTGTGTGTGTGTGTGTGTGTGTGTGTGTGTGTGTGTGTGTGTGTGATGTTATTTATTTATTTGAGTTAATCCACTGATTCATATTAAAAACCTCCATCCCTCAAGCCCTAATCTCCCACAGGATTATACAGGATCATGATCTAACCCTAAAGTTACTTAGCCTTTTCTCACTACTCAAGTGCTTTGAGCTGAATTGGTGTAAAGACGGTTGACCTGGAAAAAAAGAAGAATTAGGAATTACTATAAAGACACGCTTTGTCGGTCACAGGGACACAGACCGCTATGAACTTGCTGTCGGCGGAGAAGTCGAGCTGTATGACAAAGCCGGGGATGTCTTTGCAGTAGCCGATGCGGTTGAGGGCGGGGCCGAGCGTCAGGTCATAGAAATCCACAGTGCTCTCCACAGAGCCAACGGCTAAGAGACGGTTATCAGGACTGAATCTGCAAACACACATGTGTACACACACAAAACAAGTTGAACAACAACATCAAAAAAAGAAAAACAATTACAAAATAACACTGATTGTTTTCTTATAACAGAGCAAAGCTTTTATTCCTTTGTGGCTGAAGAAAAAGTGGACAATCCCTGGGAGCGACTATTCAGTGACATTTTATGCATTATTGTTTTAGTATATACAACATGGTAACAGAAGTAAAAGCACAATAAAATGAGATTCTTATGGTTTATTTCTTACACTTTTTACAAATCATGATGGAGAGAAGTGCACATACAAACAGGTGCAGAGCTCTGTAATGGTGTCTCTTTAACTCTTTAGCTCTGTGCTTCAAGCTGACCTAAGCGCTATGTAGCTAATGGTTCAGAATTTGGTATATACACCATCGAAATGTAAGTAAACTGTGATCCAAAAAGGTGTTTTAGTACATAATACACAAACACAAGAAAAACATTTATTTTTCCATTTTTTGAGTGTGATGATAATAATGACACTGCCTGTTCCAAGAGACTATGACAACTTGTGGTGTCTGTTATTTTGATTCAAGCATTATCCAACTGGAATAAAATTTTTAAATCCTGACAGAGCGGACCAATCAGATCACACCATTCCTGGGTGTATGTATACTAATTAAATAAATGTCTATAAAACAAAAACAGTGTTCTTGGTATTGCTTAAACAGTCGTGTGTGTGTGTGTTTCCTAACCTTATATCCTGAATGGCCACACTGCGGTCTCTCTTCTTGCTCCACACAGTGAGTGAGTTAACAATCAGAACGATAAACTCTCCATTCTCCATGCCAATGGACACCATTTCACCATTAGGACTGAATGCTGTACACTTTGCCGGGTGACCCAGACTCACCTTGTTCAGAAGTTTCTAAGTAAAAAAAAAGGATTGTCAAATGGTATTTAGTAAAAAAACACAAAAACAAAACAAAAAAGCCCAGAACGCCCTGCGATGGCCTGGTGAGCTGTCCAGGGTGTACAGCAAGAAGGCCTGGACTCAATTCCTGGGCTTGGGCGTTTCTGTGTGGAGTTTGCATGTTTTCCCTGTGCTTGCGTGGGTTTCCTCTGGGTACTCTGGTTTCCTCCCACAGTCCAAAAAAATGCACAGTAGACCAATTGGCTGTTCCAAATCACTCCTAGGTGTGAGTGTGAGCATGAATGGTTGTGTGAGTGTTGGCCCTGCGATGGCCTGGCGAACTGTTCAGGGTGCACCCTACCCTTGCCCAGAGTCAGCTGAGATGGGCACCAGCCTTCCCGCTACACTAATTAAGATTAAGCAGCTTAAAAAAGAAAGAATGAATGAATGAATGAATATTCTCTGAACTGCATCACCTTATCCGCTAAATCCCAGATGCGGATGCTTCCGTCGTCACTGGCTGAGATGAAGAGATCTTTACAGGGATGTGTAGCCAGACCCCAGATGCGCCCCTGTGTGTGTCCATTTATTAGTGTGTTGGATGCAGCGTTTTTCTCTCCCACCTCTATGATCTCTCCATCCTTTGTTCCCACCAAGATCTTCCCCTTTAAACACAAAGTACACAGGAGTGTCAGAGACAACTTTTAAAGAATTTAACACCTAGCTCATACAGGCTTGTTTACAATTGTGCATGTGACATCATTTGCAGTTATTTTCCAAAACTACCATTTTATTTTGGATCGTTTATTTAAAAAGTAATAAATAAATAAATAAATAAATAAATAAATAAATAAATATTTTTTTTAAAAAAAGGAGTAATTTTGGGAAATAATTATGCAAATGATGTCACATGCACAACTGTAAACAAGCCTGTATGAGCTATGCATTAAATTCTTTAAACGTTTCTCGGATTCCAATAACAATTATATTCTAATTTTATTCTATTTAGACATATGTACCATTTATTGCAATATAAGTGAAAAAATGAATGAGGATGTCGATGTTGCAGGGACATAAAAGGGGCAACTGGGCAGGTCAGATGATGTCATATTCAGCATGTAATAAAATATTTTTATTATACTAGCTTGCACTTAAAATAATACTGATTTGAGATCACCTTTGGAGAGATATCATTTCTATTCTAAAGATTTCTGACTAATAAAAACATTTTTGCTAATATATTTTCAGCTCTGCCCCTTTCCACAAGAGTGTCAGAAATGAGTTTGGTTTTGTTTATTTATCTGCTGTTTAAAAGTAAATACATTCTGCTATGATTTAGATCAGGGATGTCCAATCTTATCCTCAAAGGGCCAATGTGGGTGCAGGTTTTCACTTCAGCCAACACCTTCCACTTGTTTCAATCACTAATCTCAAAAAAAAAAAAAAAAAAAAAGATTGCACATTATTGATTAAATTTTGAAGCCAGATGGCAGCCATCTTGGTGAGACCACCTTGCTTTAAGATCTCAAAATGGAGCTACTGAAAGCCAACACAACTGTTAGTCAGAATACCTTTAATTCATATAACTTTACCAAGAATTTCACTGTTATTTGTAATTAATGAAAAAAATAAATAAAGAAAGAAGCTCTGCATTGCTGAAATTTGGCAAAAAAAAAAAGGTTTTAAAATGAAATAATTTAAAAATTTTAATGAAATAATATTTCATTGGCACCCAGTTTCAAAACTGAAACACTTATGTGCAATTTATCTTTTTTAATTTTTTTTATATCAGTGATTTGAAACAAGTGGAAGGTGTGATTGCTGCTTGGTTGAAATGAAAACCTGCACCCATTCAGGCCCTTTGCAGATAAGATTGGACATCCCTGATTTAGACTAATGAGTGTAAAACTGCAAAAATAAGAATTAGAGGGTTTGTCAAAACTGATATACTATCACAGAATAGTGATTTATAATTTTAAAAATTATAAATACAGCATTACATTAGTGTAGTTTGAATGAAGAAGTAAATGTGGCAAATTTATAATACGAAAACAGAAATGATAGTCATTACTCTCACTGGTAAAACTTAAGCAATGGTGGAAATGAACTTTTGCAAATTTAATACCCATTCTTCCTTTAAATTCTGTTTCAGACACGTCTTTGTTTCTGAAGTGAATTTCAGTCCACAGGTCCCAAACTAATTTAAGATTAATGGCACCTTAATGTAGAAAATCCCCAAAACACCTATCTGTTAAGTAAAATAAAATAAGATGTGCTAATATGGCCATATGAAAAATATAATTCTCCTGAAACCTGTTTATATTTAGTAAATAAGTCCCACTGAGTGAAGAAACATCCAAAATACAGTATGTTTTCTGAAAATATTTTAACTCCACTGATGTTCACATTACAGTGCAGTACACAATAAGCTCATCTGCAACTGACAACTTTGTTTTATAAAGAAAACTAATCACATTATGTCTATTTCCAGCACTTATTTTGCACATTCACAGATATCCAAAAAGCCTGACATTAAAATATTAAACTGCTTATCTATATCCAAGTGCTGACTTAAGATAAGGATAATGCCTTCTATCTGTACTCGGCATTCATTTCTTCCATAATTTGAACGTTTTGCTCAAATGAGCCTGAAAGCTAGGGAAATACGGACACAATGAAGCAGTACCACCCTCCCAAATGGACTGACCTTTCCTCTGCAAACAGATCGGACACTTTCTACAGGGAGACCCGTTTCTAGCTGAAATGCCCGACATCTCTTCATCTCCTGATCCCACAGCTTTACTGCTCCGCCTTCTTTAGTCCTTCAGAACATACACACATTATCACTTTACACAAATTAAGCACACAGCTGATCCTAATTTACTAAACTGATTTCAAATATGATTACTTGATTTACTATTAAATAAAAAATAAAATAATAATAATAATAAAAAAAAAAAACGGCGAGTGTTACTGTACTACAAATGATATACAGTCCTTCACTTCTGCAGTCTCATTAAAATTAGTCCTGAAACACACACATTGATACTCACGGTCTTTCCTTGCCCCCGGTGACTATAAGTCCATCTCTGAGGGTGGTGTACATAGTGAAGACGGGTCCAGTGTGAGCTTTGGCCACCACACGCACAAGGAAGTGATCCCTCCAGACGTACACGTCGCCATTTATGGCACCAGTAAAGGTCAGGTTATTCTACAACACACACACACACACACACACATTACATTATTGTAATGCATTACTATTACTACTATTACATTACTACTTTGCATTACACAGCAGTCCCTGAATGTACTGAATCAGCTCTGACATCTTTTTTTGACAACCACCTGATAATGAAAATATACGTATGTTCAAGTGCGAGTTTGGAAGCCTTGTCTTTTTATTTTACTTCAAGTTTGTTGAAACAATGCCATGGCGATTATGCAGCAAACTATTAGCATGCGCAACATTTTTTTTTGGCTGAGCAGAGTACATAAATACTACTGCAATATGGGATAGTGTCTAAGTACACATTTGTATAGTTAATTTTGCTAAATTTTTTGTAAGAAGAAAATTGGAAGGACTGAAAAATCTGAGGTAAAGTGGTTGCTTTAAGTTGTCCTACATAGGAATGTTTTCAGTTTGGGTTTTTTCAGTTTTGGGAACATTGAGATTTTTCTTTCTTATGTTAGTTGCAAGAAAATGGAAGTAAATAGAACAGGAACTTGTTTTTCAGACATTCGCAACATTAAATGTAACTAACAGTGAATGGATAATTTTTATTTATTTAGCCCTACGATGGCCTGGTGAGCTGTCCATGGTGTACTCTGCCCTCGCCCAGAGTCGGCTGAGATGGGCGCCAGCCTCCCTGCGACCCTAATTAGGATTTAGCGGTTCAGAAAATGAATGAATGAATGAATTAATTTATTTATTCACATTTTTTGGTAGATTATTGTGGTATAAGATGAATAATACACTTAAGGATGTTCTGTTAATGGAGAACAATCAGTTTCAGACAGGGAACAGTAACTCTTGTTTACTATAATCATTGTTCTGTAATTTGTGTGTGTGTGTGTGTGTGTGTGTGTGTGTGTGTGTGTGAGAGAGAGAGAGAGTGGGTCATTCATCTTGTGTGTCACTCACAGCACCGAAAGCCACAGACAGCATGGTCTGCATCCTGGCATCCTCCACTGCTCCTATTACACCCTTCTTATACAGCAGAGAGCCTCCAACCAGTGTCCAAAACTTGATGTGTTTGATCCCAACAGACACAAACTGCGTGTCTGAATCTGGTCTGAACTCCACCACGAAGATACGGTCTGAGTGGCCGGCTTTACCGCTGACTTTAGTTCCTGCAGGATCAGCAGAAAACCATTCTCACAAATCAGAAAAGTCACGGAAGAGAAGAGTAAACACAGGATAGTGATGTGAAGTAGAGATAAGACAAGAAGTTTGCTCATCCTAACTGAAATGTAATACAGTGATTCTAAGGGTTTAGTCCTCATAGTTTCATCACCTCAGGCAAAAACTAGGCATTTAATTTTATAAAGAAATTAATTTGTTGGAAAACACACACACACACACACACACACACACACACACGCACGCAGATATATAAATATATATTCATGCATGTGCATACTTTTACATTTTTTGTTAGTTTTAAGCTTTCTTACTTGAATAAAGAGGAAGAATCTGCCTCTTAATATAAATTATGGCCAGTGATTCTGTAAAAAATAAAAATAATCTCTGTCTTGTAAAGAGAATTTTTCCTAATTATTTTTTTCATGCCTGGGGTCAAGTTGGCCCATAAGAGTTTGTGCCACACCAAATAAATGTGAATTTTATTGTGCTGTAGATTTTTTTTTATATTTTACACACACACACACACACACACACACACACACACACACACACACACACACACACACACACACACACACAC
>JAQMYF010000017.1:10330960-10348175 GCA_030014195.1 Neosilurus mollespiculum
TATAATTATTTTTACATATTTTAAGTATTACAGAGGCAGGTCAGGTGAGCTCAATGTTTCAAGCAAAAGTAAACATTGTGTAGCTAACAGTATCTGTTTATAGCCGTATCCTTCATGGTTTACTACATACTACACAGAAATGTAAGTAAACCACACTCTGTAAAGGTATAAGCTACTATACCAAAACACAAGAAAAACAAGATTTTTATGGAACTTTTGTTTCCAATTTTAAGGTATGAAAATGATAAATATTTTCTATTCAAGTATTATCGACTCATAACAATATTTAGTTAATCCCGAGATAGTGGACCAATCAGATTGCACTGTTCCCATGCAGTATTATACTAGTTTTTATAACCCTTCAGCCATTAGCCTGTTGAGATATTTTCATGGCCTGCATCCACATTTTAATTTTTTCTGGGCTATTTATCAACAACTACTGGGTGGATCATACTGACTGTGCAGGTTTCCTATGGTGTGTAGGTGTGCATAGACTTGTCAGTTTCTCTGTTTGACTTTTGCCCTTGTCAAAATGACCTTGAACTTATACATTTTGTCCGAGCTACTTCTCAATAACTGCTGGTTGGCTGAAGGGTTTTGCCATCTCAGCAGCTCTAAACATTGTGCCAGATGTAAAGCACATCACAGACTTACGATGCATTCTTGCACTCATTCTAATACACAGGATCCTGTATAATTTATGCCTAATAGTGCATGTGTTTTTAATAAAATATGTTGCATTTAAGAGATAAACATGTACAGTCATCTAGATTCTGGAAATTTCTGTAAAGAGATGTTGATTTGACAACCAAGAGAAGAGTCTCCCGTGTTAGTGTTCTGTACCAGTTAATACTGAAAGCGCTCTGAATGTTGCTTTACCCCGGGTATCCCAGTCAATGTGGGTGATGTAGCTGGTGGGTCCTTTACAGATACCCACACGTTTACTGGTTAATACATTGTAGATGTCCACAAAAGAATCATGAGAGGCCACAGCGAGGTACTTTCCAGCATCTATAAAGATGATATGATATTTATTTAGATTGCACAGATTGTCTTAATATCTGTGAATTATGTTCCATTGTTTGTGGATCTTGTTAACTAATTTTGATATCTAGCTCTGCATATATCACCTTGAGAAAACTTGAGGTCAGATATGATCTCCTTTCTGTGGTGAAAGGACACCATGTCTTCCAGAGTGTCTGCATTCACTACCAGGAAGCTGCCGTCATTCAGACCCACTGCTAAAGCTTTCCCATCCGGCGAAAAGGCACAACATCTACCACCTGAACACACACAGTGAGATAGTATGAGGTGTAAAAGCATAAAGGCAGGAAAATGCATTTGATGTAGATGATTAAAGTGTATAAATGAGAAGCGAAGCACCTTTTTTGAGTTTGCGGACTGCCACCATTCGATGGTTAGCAGAAAGCTCCCAGATACGCAGTGTTTTGTCTTCACTCACAGTGGCACATATGGGCAACAAGGGGTGAGCAGCAAGACCCCATACCTCACCCTCCATGTGACCCTATGCACAGGCGTGTACACACATACACACAGACCCACACACACACACACACACACACACACACACACACACACACTTTTTAAACAAGTAATTTAAAAATATTACAGTAACTCATTTCAGGTTTCATGTACTCATTCTCATGCTAAGAAACACAGAAGCTTAACTTCATTAAGATTTTTTAATTTATATTTGATTGAATTAATTACCATATGAATTATATATATAAAATCAGTGAGCCTGTAATGTGATGCTACCACAGACAGTATCAAAATAAGTTAAAAAAACAAAATGAAACAAAGATGTAACAATTTAGTCAGAGTCCATATATAAAAATATGGCAGTATGACTGAAATGATATGACAGTATGATTGAAATCATATTTAGAAATGTAAGGAATTGAGAACTCAGACACGCCCACAGGACTTTACTCTAGCCCTGCACAGCATTTTTCTCAGTTTAATTTATGTTCCAGTCTGTGATATGAAGTGTTATAACTGGTTTTCATCCCGGTCTATTCATCCTTTTGTAAGTGAGATAATCTCACTCTGTTTATTCCCAACTAAACAGAGTGAGATTATAATTCTATAATTGTTTACCCTCAGGTTACACTGGGCACAATGTCCGCGATCTCCGTCAGAGAATCGTCATGAGTGTTGGGGGTCATGGGATTGAATCGTCATGATCCTGAGGGAACTTGGTGGATTTGTGATGATCTTTAGGGAACTTGGTGGATTCATGATGATTTCTCTAATCATGGAAAAATTTTGACACAAAATTTCCCTTCGATTATTACGATGTATTATGATTTGACACCAATCCTGATAGAACGTGGGCTTCATAGTAGAGTGCAGTAGAGCCTAACAGACCTTGATGCACCATCGTAGGGGATCTTAATGAACTTGGAAAAAAGATTGCTTCAAGTTTCATCTCTTGGATGCACCCTGATCGTTCTCCAAGTGTGGTCATGGTTTAAATTTTTTATTACTTATCCTGATGCTACTAGTCATTTTGCTTCTGTCCTTAGTCTATGTTTAATCTTGTTATTTATGTGGTTGTACTGTTTTTGTCTTTTTCTATGTACTGTATTTTGCACAGAGGGCAGCTATACAGTATTTCATAGCACTGCTGAATAATGACATTCATTCATCCATGCATAAATTTGTTTCGATGTACACACACCTACCTGAACCAGTAGAGTCATAGGGCCACTCTTGTCTATCTCCAGGATCTCTCCATTCTTGGTGCCCACCAGGATGTGACCATGACCTAGAGTAATAGCTCGGATTGAAGGGTTATCTTCTAGCAGCAGACCTACACACACACACACACACACACACACACACACACACACACACACACACACACACACACACACACACACACACACACATCATTACCCCATTACACATGGTTATTTTCCTGTCAGTCTCCAGACACTCTCATAAGGTTACAATTCTGAATTATACTTACTGTGGCCCAGACCACAGAATGCAATGCACCACAATTTACCAGAGAACCACTAGTAAGAATTGGATCTGGCCTTACATTACTTCAGTTAATTATTAAGTCACTTTAACATGATGAGATAAAAGGATGTTTCACAAAATTATTGTGCAGTCTTCAAAAAAGGGTCACATGACCATATTCTGTATAATTCTAACAGATACACAGTTAAGACTTACTGTATTGCTATTAAAAGAGACATTGATTACAATACAGAACACAGCATGGACCTTAACAGCAGTGTGTATATATACGTAGATATGAACAGGACCTTTAGATGACGGTGAGAGCGCAGCCCTCTTGATGGCGTAGGTCTTTAAACACCTCTCGAACATATCGTCCCAAAGCTCCACAATCCCATCCTTCCCTCCTGTTACAAACCCCTTCAAACAGACTCATAATCATTTCACTTTTAAAGATATTGGACATTTAGTGCGTTCTGGAAGCTTCCAATGTGTGTAATATCAGTAAAGCTGGAGCAGTACCTTGTCCAGCGAGCACATGGCGAACACAGGGCCGTCGTGAGCTTTCAGAGTTTTTATTAGTGTCGTGTCTTTCCAGATGTAAACATCACCTGTAGTGGCCCCTGAAAATACCAGGTCCTCGGAGCGCCCGTAGCATGCTGACATCATGGTCTCCTGCTTGCCCAGGTTGCCAAATATACCTCTTCGAAATGTCAATCCACCACCTAGGTAAACCAAGTTGGTATTTACAACCCTGCATCATTTATAAGGTTCCATTCATATTAATGCTACAAGTGCAACAAGATGTTTAGATCAGCATTCTCAGTAATATCTAAAATTATTCTACTAATATTGATTTACGTACTGCCTAAAAGTGGAGCTCCTGATAAAGGGCTGTACTGATAGGAAGTCGATCTTGTTGAAGTTATCTAGTATATAATATAAAATACGCAGAATTTGTTGTCGTTTGGATGATGTTAGTATGTATTCCCAGATGTCGGCACGTATCGAGTTCCCACCAAAGAGCAAACAGCCAATCAACATCGCAAACATACATATGTACGTATGAACGGATGTACCGGCCGTGGCGGCAAGGTGGTGTAGTTTTTAGCACATCCGCCTCACAGCAAGAAGGTTCTGGGTTCGAGTCACGGGCTCACTGAGGGCGTTTTTGAGTGTAGTTTGCATGTTTTCCCTGATCTTGTGTGGGTTTCCTCCGGGTACTTTCCTCCGACAGTCCAATGCACATTAGGTTAATAGGATGTTCCAATTTTCTTCCTATATTTTTTTAAAGCTGTAAACTAAATTATATGTCTGCATTGTGATGGAGAACTTGTATTGCCAAAATTCTAATATTTAATTATAAAATATCCTTATTTTTCGGTTACATCATTAAGTTAACATCATCTACAGGTTAAAATCGTCTTGAACCTTGCAAGGGCTGATGCTGATATAGAGACGACTGTTTGGTATTTCTCTATATTCACATTTTTATATTAAAAAAAGATGAGTGGTCTAGTACCCTTAGTGTAACAATACCCTGAACCCAAACCCCGTACATGAACCTGGTTAATCAGTACCTGTGTGCTGCCAGAACTTTATATGCTTCACACCCACTGTGACCAGCTTGTCCATCCTGAATGGATTCCCTTTCACCACAAAGATCTTGTCTTTATGTCCCCTACAGAAAATTCACACACACACACACACACACACACACACACACACACACACACACACACAAGGTACAGTGTTAAATTTTATACTCTTTAATTATTATAAGAGTGCTCAGTGATTCCTACTTTGCTTTCGCCAGTTTCTCGCCCTTCTTCCAGTCCCATATCACTATGCAGTGACCATCATCGATTCCCACAGACACCAGGCTCTTTCCATCCGCTAAAGTCAGCAACATAAAAACATATTGATCACCAAGCATGTAACAATCTCCGTAAAAACTAATCACATGAAATGTTTTGTGTAGTGTGGAATTATGGGAGAGTTATCTCACCTGTGAACTCCAGAGCACACACTCCTCTCTGGTGCTGCCCTCTCAACAAAGACAAACATTTTAGTGTCTGGACGTCCCAGACATGGATGGCTGGGTCTCGGCCCACCTGGGTACATCACACACACACACACACACACACACACACACACACACACACACACACACACACACACACACACACACACAACATGGTTATAACTTAATCTTAAGTGAGTTAAGTCAATCTGCTATTTTTGTTCAAGTCAACTGAGACGTACCTGCCCTGTGGCTACATAATCCTTCAGTGGATGTGAGGTGAGGCTGAGGATGTCATCATCATGACCAACATAAAAACGCTGGCTGTGTTGCTGTCTGTTATAGACCACAGCTACGGCGGCTATGTGATACACCACCTCTCCGGCCTGTGTGTAGAACAAATTATTCCTGCAGTCGCAACCTCTATACCTGTACACGAGAGAGAATGAAGTTAAAGATTAACTCTCTGCATGTTCCTGGAAAAAAATAATCAAAAACAGTACAGTCTGATGAAGCAGAGTTACAATTAATGCCATGTCATTGCAGCTATAAAGAGCATGTGATCTGTTAGACTGTATCTGTTGTGAACTTTTACATTAACAAAAATGTTAACATTAAGGATTAAATAAATTCAAGAATAAAGAATTTCCCAGTACTGTGATCCATGTGCCCAATTCCCCAGCACTGTGACTAGATAACCAATTTTAGTATATACTACACGGGAGTGGGTCCTCCATGTGTCCTGTGAATGCCTGATCCCGTCTGATCTCGGAAGCTATGCAGAGTCGGGCCAGGTAAAAAATCTGCTGAGAGTTGGTAAGAGTCGGATTCATATGAAGGCGAGTACATATAATAATTAATAGTTATTTGCTGAGTGAGGTGGATGTCGCTTTTGTTGCGTTTAAGTATTCAAAAATAAAATAAAAAAATAATATTTAGAAAAACAAACTAAAACATAATTTTATACTTTATATTTACATTTTGTAACCATGATATAGGCAGGTCAAGTGAGCACTGTAAGCGTACATGTGGATTTGAGCATACTGGGGGATATTTCATCTCCTGATGACTCCAGACATAACGAAACAATCAGCTACTGTTCCCGTGTAGTATATACTATCAGATATTATTCATCTTGCAAACGTGCGGCAATGCTTCAGTCAATTAAAAATGTAAAAATAAAAAAAATCATAACCCTAAAATTCTTATTTTAGCTTCCCTTTCTTATGATTCCATGTAGAATATACTAAAGCAATAAGATACAACAACAACTACAGGCTCTGTGGATTTCACTGAATGATCCACTTGACTTGACTCTGGTATGGTATTTATTTCAAAACTTGTGGTTTAACTTCTGGTTAAAAAAAAAAAAAAAAGCAGGCAAAAGTTAACAAACAGCACAACCATAAACCAACTGTGCATGGCTACAGACCTTATATACATGAATTACTTACATATGTAAGGCAAAGTGAGTAATACAACTGACAGCAAATAAATTTTGGGGCTGTCAAATCTAAAGAGTTTGCTTGAAATTAGCTCGTGTAATAGTCAGTACTCTACATCAACATCTTAAAAAGGGTGCTACATTTTTTTTTTTTTTAAAGAGGCCTGAGGGGTGTGCATTTTTTTCCTAGTTTGAGAGCCTAATTTATCCACTGTAAATGAGATGGTGCTGATCTAGTGTATAATTTAGATTTATTAATGTACGTTTATCCAAATTTAGTAGAGTAAAGTAAAGTAAAGCATGAATATGATCAACATGCTAAACCCGGTTTTCCCCTCTGCTTCATCATTCACATAGTTTTTGTTGGAGGGGCTTTTGTTTCAATTCTGCCATTAGTTTGTTGTCTGACTGTGTACACCTTTTTGTTGTTTATTCTCCATTAGGTTGTTTATTTATATCCTGTTGTGTTCAAGGATATCCGGTTGAAGTCTCGTCTAATGTGCAGTTGAAGAAACAAGTACATAAGTGTGAATCTGAATCAAAGATACTCAGCTAAGGAACTATGATGCAAAGTGGAAATGCATTAGAAATGGATAGATCAGAGGAGTGTTAGTGTTAGTTTTACCCATGGACGAACTGCAGCCTCAGCCCTTCGTCCGGAGCTTTCTGTCTTTTCAGAGAGCCCACCAGTTTCTTTTTGAGCTGAGGCAGATCCTCCTTATACACCTAAGTTGACAGAGAAAATCATCAGATTTATATGAACACAAAAGCAAAAGGGTAAAGGGGAAGTGCGAGCCAAAGGATGATCAGCTGCCCAACTGTAAAAATAATGAGTGCTAAAGGCTTTAGTCACTGAGGCATGAAACAACCACTGGCACTAAGGGCAAATAACATAATCAGTTCTTTGTGTAAGGCTAATGAAACTGTTGTGCATAAGTGTGCAGTGTAGTGGAAGGGGGTCTCTGAGTTTCACCTGACGTTCGTAGTTCATCTGAGCTTCCTGTTCGATGTCCGAGTCCAGCTCGGGAACATCAGAGAGGTCTGAGTCAGACTCACCGCTGTTAGAGTCTGCGTAACCCTCTGTGGAAAGAGAAAACACACGTAATGCAGCACTGAAATTAGAACATATTAACTTTTAGCTTTCAGATTATCTGAAGCTCTGGACCTGCACAATTTTCTGCACTTCACAGCTGCAACATGATTGGCTGATTGATGTAGCAATTGAACAGGTACTCCTATTAATCTGGCCAGTGCGTGTATATCTATTCCATATTAGTATATACTACAGAGAAATGGCACAATCTTGGGATTTAAAAAACATTATTCCAAGTAGATAATGCTTGAATCAAAACGGCGGAAACACACAATTTTATGTTATGTCTTGTCATTTCTCTGCATCAATTCTCTTCCTTACCACCTAATAACTATTACACTTGATCAATATCTTCAAACAGGAAGAAGTCTGCCAAAAGAGTAACACCCAATGGCCCTCATATGAGAACCGTACAAGGACAAACACACAATGTAGTTAGAAGAAAATATGATATCCTCATATGAGGACATTGGGGTCTCAAGAGGCTATGGGTTTTATCCTTGTGCTTTCATTTGTTAACTGGTTAGGGAGTCAAAGGGACAAAGGAGTCTTGCCCCCTAGCTGCACATGATGGCTTCTTCTCCGAGATGTGTTTTTCAGTGTGAAACAGCAGCCTTTACTAACCAGAAAATGCAAACTATCAAACAGATTTTAACAGACTTTCAGCAACTTTGAAAATGTAGATAGCAGATAGAAGGGAGCCTGGGCCGGTTGCTGCTTTTAAACCGCTCATACCACTTAAGGACGGCTTTTCCCCTTGCTACCGGCAACAAGAGACCATGACGATTGCAGGCATGGTTCTTGAAGCAGGCTTATAAAGTTTGTTGCTTTTTGTGAAATAACTGGAATGAACGAAAGAGCCGACCAGCAAGGGTTAGCTTTTAGTCAAGCATGGAGTCGGCTCAGAGCGCACAGAGCTCACTTATCTGTGACATGTTTAAAATAATGCATAAAAATCCAGTTTTAGTGTATTTTTGTGCTGATGTTGCCAAGTAGTATATACTAGAACAATCCTTTAACTCAGGCACGGTGGATGTTGCTGAATTTAATAATCCCCTTGATGTTCCATCTTGGGAACTATGCAACAACATCCACCTCGCCTTCAGTGCATTAATGTTAATGATCCTGATTGTAATCCGATCAGATTCTTTATTCTGATCGTTTAGCCACTTATATTAAATGTTCTCTTTTTTCTGAAGCATCATGATGAACCGGCACGGTAACGTGTTCACCTTGCAGAAGTGGCTCCAACACGCCGTTCATCACACCTTCGGGCAGAAACCTCCACTGGAGCACAGAGTGATCGGCTCCGCCCGTGCTCACCACCCATTGCAGGTCGTGTGACCAGCGCACGTTGGTGACATGGGCGGAATGACCGATGTACTTCTTAAATTTGGCGGCTGCAAATGGATTGAGAGCATGTTTATGTTTATGGCGTTTGGAACAACAGTCATACCACCAGCTTTAAATTCATAAAGCTTGAAGCATAAATGAATAAATAAATAATAATAATAAATATATTTGAAAAAATAATGTTTTAAGTATTTTATTCCTTTTAAAATTTAGCATTAACATTAGTATTTATATTAATAAACACCTTTTTTAAGACATGGGAATCGAAAGAGCTTGACAAGGCCGAAGTCATCACCGGTCACTAGCACGGCATTGCTGTAGTTAGCATCCACAGAGTTGATATCATTAACATTGGAGTACTTGGGCCAAATCCCATTGACCTCTGGCCCTAAGACACTGGTCCAGGTCATCCAGTGAATCCCTTTGGCCTCTTCTTTCGGAAGGAATTTTCCAGCTTTGGAGGCAAAAAACATCAAGACCGAAGATTTACATCAAGACTGAAAGCCTCATACCTGAAAGGCCTAGTGTGTTTAGGGTATGATACAGGGTGAGATTTAAAGAGTGCAAATGAATGTTGGGAAAGAAAAAACTGTATATGGAAGAAAGTTAAAGGGAAGAGAGGTAAGGAAGTACATGTAACAAAACTTTTAGAGATTTTAGAGAAACAAATAGTGAGCTTGAATTACAGGATGCTAAGCCTCTCACATAGAAAGAATTACTTCATGGTAAACAACAGTAAACTATTTTTTGGCCTCCGAGGGGTCAATTTATATTCACAATCATTCATAAAACAATCATTAGAAGTTGTGGGTTTATGTGACACCAAGAATAACTGGAAAAACCCTGAAGGTGTTATTAACTTCTGAGACCAAGAACTTATAAAGAATTATTTTTTCCAGAAAATATGGAGGGCTATTTGAAGAGATATGTCAACAAAAAAATAATCAAATGTGAAATATTAGCATAATTATATACATTTGAACTGTTCTTGAACTGCTAAAACTCAAGTTAAGTTAAGTTGCCTTCAGACTATAACGAATTAGCCCAGCATATGGACAATTTTTGGCATTTGCTGCCATTGAAGTTCGTTTTGATTTTGTTGTTATACATTTAAAGTTCACATGCATTGATGTTTGTGCAATTCATCAGAAATTTTTGTGCATGCATACAAATTCTTGACGTATGACATTGAGCAACCTGTGCACAGTGAGAGAAAGCTCTGCCAAGAAGCTTCATCTTGTTTGTCCGAAGACTGCAGCTAGTTACCAGAACGGCCTCATTCGTCCACCCCAAGCGAAATAATTTGCAGGCTTCTTGATCATCATCCACAATGCTCATCATCCACACCCCTGATCTTGAATTCTTTCTTCATGACCCTGGGCTTCTTGGGCTTCCCTACTGGTACTCTTGAGAATGTGGAGGCAGTTGAGACATTGGATGGACTAGGAGAGAGGTTTTTGTGAAAAGTTGAGACTGGGAAATCTGGACCCGACTTTTTAGGCGTTTTCAGAACTCACACAATACGACTATGAAAAAGTTTGTTTAGTCAGTGTGCAAATGTTTTATACTTGCATACAAGCGTGACGTAATTTTAAATTTCAGTTTGAGGTTCATACGGAGAGTACGTGCACAGCTCATTATCCATCTATTAAAACATTCATTAATATTCATTCTGCGTTTGCTCTGGTTTGTTAATGCTAAGTTATCAAATCATTTTGATTTTGCTTTAATTTCATTTTGATTTCGTTTAATTAGTTGTCAGTTTTTTCTCTCCAGCCCATGGGAATCAATTCATCGGGAATTTTGTGCAAATTTGTGCATATTCTGACTTTTGCAATTCGCTTGTGTCCATTTCTCTTCAATTTGTTATAGTGTGAAGGCTGCTTTAAATGTCTTCTTTTCTGGGTTGTGAGGAAGTTGCTCATCTTTGTCTTTAATTTACAGGATATCATACCAGAAGGAGGTTTTGGATGTTGCTGATAAGCCTGCAATAAAAATGTAATTAAAATTTATGCATAAAATGGTAGAAAAGAAGTATACATAATAAAGAGCTATGACCGTTGTTAGGCTACTAAGCAGGCTAAAATGTTACCGTTTTATTTTAACAGCTGTTTACATGGTAAAGTATGGCACTGCAATCTTAGAATTGTGAAATGTAACAATTTTGTAGAGATTTTTATTTTTGTCTCCTCCTTTTAAGTGCAGCATTATTGCTTTGCTTGCTGTTTGCCATTGGAGAAAAGTATTGTAAGATTGTATTTGTATAAATACCCCGTTCTTTTTGATGGTAATTGAAGTTCTAGTTTAATTGCATTAATTAATAATACAAGATGAGCTACTTAAGTGACCGTATCCAATATGTACCTGGCATCCTATAGAACAATCTCTCCCCTGCACCATCGTTGGTCTGCAAGAAGCGGCTGTCTACTGACCAATCCAAATGGGTGATGAAGCAAGAGGATTTGTTGCACTCCCCCACTTTTTTGTAGCGTTGTGCAACAGCGTAGATGTCCACCAGGCCATCATTAGAGCCCACAGCCAGGTAGGAACCATCTGGAGAGAACTTTAGCTCATGAATCACCTCTTTTCGGTCTTTAATGTGAACCACTTCTGTCATGTCCCTGAAAAGAACCAGGAGAAGATGGATAATCATATGAGGGTCATACTGTATAATGTGTGATTAATTAAACCATAAATCTCTAGCTAATAGTAAGAAGCTCATTCATTCATTAACTCATTTTAAGCCACTTATTCCTAATTAGAGTAGCAGGTAGGCTGGCACCCATCTCAGCCAATTCTGGGCGAGGGCAGGGTACACCCTGGACAGCTTGCCAGGCCATCGCAGGGCCAAAACACACCCCCGTTCACATTCACACCTAGGGGTAATTTGGAACAGCCAATTAGCCTACTGTGCATGTTTTTGAAACCAGAGTACCCGGAGGAAACCCACCCAAGCACAGGGAGAACATGCAAACGCCACACAGAACCCCCGAGCCCGGGAATCGAACCCAGGCCTTCTTTCTGTGAGGCGGACGTGCTAACCACTGCACCACTGTGCCGCCCCTTGTAAATGCTATTTCAAAAAAAAAAAAAAGAAAGCGGCTTTAGGTCAAGAGTAAATATGAACATTACACGCAGTTATTCACAATTTTCACTCAGAAACAACATAAAGGTTAAGAAGAACTTATTTACTTTACATATTATGTAATTGCAGAAAACAACAAACAAAAAATCCCAAATAAAAGATTTCAATTAAAGAAATAGAATAAAACTAATGATTAATTCTAACTTTTAGGAGCAGGAGCTGCTGTTTACTTTTGCAGTCTGGACAGTCCATAATAGTAAACAGTCAGACCAAAGTAGTCCCCTATTCCCTATTCAAAGTACAGTATGGGTATTTTGTAATTTCTGTACAGTTGGATATTATATTTAAACAGTGCCTTGTGGGATTCCATGACTGGATTGTTTCACACATGGTTACAAAATGCCTTACCTGACTGTAATTCTACACTGTTTGAAGAATCGTGGGTTGTTGTTTTTTTTTTTTTTTTTGGACACATGGTTTTATCCCAGGTTTAAAGCTTTCAAGCACTGATTTGTTAAGTCAAGTTTGAAATGACTTTGATCAACAAATCCTTGTTTAATGCTACAGTGTGCTTAATCTAATCCTTCTCGACATGCTTACCTAACCCTCAGCACGGTGAATGAGCCGTCCTTCATGCCCAGAGCGAGCTGAGAGCCATCGTTATTGAAGCACACGCTGCGAACGGCCTCCTCCATGTTACAGCGAGCGATGAGGGTGTGATCAGCTAGGCTCCAAAGTCTACAGTAGGAACAAAGACAAATTGGGTATTTGGAAGATGAAGCAAAAAGAACAAATAAACACTAAACACTCTACCCAAAAAGCTTTAAGCTGTATATTAATAGCAGAATTAGTGTATCTAATCATTTATTGAGTGCTGGGATTGTTCTCTTTGCTTAGGTGCATTTTGGCCTTACCCTTGTCAAAAGTTTGTTTTGTGATATCCCATGTACTGAGCAGACCACTTAGCTCGCAGTGACCAGACTCCATATCCCAATGTCTGCTATAACCTTTGTGCACTTAAGTTGTAGCTCTCACACCACTTATGACAGACTTTTTATTAGGTTCGTATGAAAGGTCTTTGGACAGGCTTTTAGAAAAGTGGATTTCGTTGCTATGCTTTGAGCACTGTTTAGAAATATATATTGATTGTTGCTGAATTCTCTCTTTATGAATTAAAAGAAAAGTTAAAAAGTTTTTCATATGAATGTATAAAAAATAGATTTTTTGTTACAAAAATTATGTGTAAAAACAAAAATGCGTTGTATATGTATTTTTTATTTATTGAGCTTCACCTAATAAATATAACTAGATACACAGGCAGTTTACGCCAATTACTGTGGGCCGAGTATATATAAAAAAAGGAACTGTACACTAAAAATTACCAGCTTGTAGAAATTGGTGTTTATGTCATTTTGTAGAGTTTTGTTTTTTAATTTTTGCTTTTATTGTATTATTACTTCAGGAAAAAGGATGAAACAAGAGGTTGATCTGATTATTTCCCTGTAAAAGCACACCCCAAAAGGTTTATCTGGGACAGGTTTTATTCCTTACTTAACTGATATAATGTGACAAGACAGAGAGACTATATGAAATCTGAATGGAGTTTATCAAGTTCAAGAAACATATCAACCAAAAGAAACAAAGACACTGACCGAACGGATCGATCGTCGCTGCCTGTCACTGCAATCGGCTGTTTGGGATGAAGATCCAGAGCCCAGAGCTCGCCCTCGGAATGACCCTGCATGACCAGTAGAGGTTTATCTCTGTCTCGCACCATCACTTCAAAAATCTCACTGTCCTGCGTCCCGGCTAGGATCCGGTCAGCCTTCCAGCATACGCTCCGGATAGACAGGCCTGTGCAGAAAAAATAGAGTAGTGTACAGAGCAGAAATGGGAATGAAGCATGAAGCGACCATTTGTTTGCACTTGAGTGCAAATTATCAGCTTGCAAAGTGAAGTTTAAAAATATGGCAGCACAAGCACAGACATTAAATCATGCAGAAGCAATTCTAAGTATGCATGAAGTACAGCTTCTCTATGTGTACCTGTAAATTACTTGTATTCCTAGACAAACAATGAGTCAGCAATCCCAGGATCACGTCACCATTGGGTCTGACCCGAACTAACGATAACTTTCACACTATCTGCATATCAGACTTCTGAGTTTTAAAAATCTGTTTTATCAGATTTATTAGCGAAGAGCAGGTTTGGTGGAGCTGTAATGCTTTGTTCAGCAATTCCCTTAAAGCGTTAAAGGATTAATGGGATTAAATGGAAAGAGGAAGTGTTCACGGTGCTTTCTTCACTCAGCTTCACTTCATATACAGTATGATGGGTATCCTGTATCCTGTAAAAAAAATGGTGCATCTGCATTTTTAGATGTACAGCTACAAGAGAGGACAGGGAAGTGATGTGAGCAACCATCTTTTCACTTTACACTCTGATCGATCCCTCCATCAAGCCAAACCCAGGCAAGCCAGTGTGAGCCAAATCTATTATAGTTTATGCTGTCACATCCAGGTCTCGATCTTGCCTATTCTGGGCTACTTCAAGGCTTGAAGCCTAAAAAAGTATGCTTGACGATTATCCATTGGCCACACAAGGCCAACTGCATCTTAAGGTGGTATCCAGGTGAAAGGTCGGGGTTTAGACTATCTTATTTGGTGAGTTTTTAATACATTATTTTATTGTTCTAGCTAAACAGTGAAAATGATTCGGCTGATCATTTATCAAAAGCTAAACTGCTAAACTGACCTAGCTTTAGCAGCCAAGTTGTAAGAAAAATCAAAGAAAAAATATAGGGAAAATAAGTCTGTATAATTTATTTGCAAGAAACAGCCTACGGTCTTCAGTGTAGGTTGAATGCAAGTTTAAGACCATAAATTGATAATGATGCAGTTAGCACAGAGTAGCTTTTGTGTCATATGATAGAATGATAGTTAAAGTGTGGTGAAGGCATAACAGGCTGTAGAAATATCAGCACGTCAATGTCAACAAACAAATAGCAAATTTAAAGAAAAAACATAGTGTTACTCTAAAAAATGTGACTAGTATTTCTATATACTGAGTTGTGAACAAGGACTTTAGAAGGAACATTTGTGATCGGCTAATATAAATGCTGGAGCACTGCCTACAGACAAGAGCAAAAGTAATATAAAACAGAGTGAAGCTAATGCCAGATTTACCCTTATATCCCTGCTCAGCCTCCCTCAAGTCAATCTTGGTGATGGGTTTAAAATCCACATCCCAGAGCCTCACACAGCCATCGCGTCCCCCGGTGGCAAAACCTTCCTCACTTGAATGCATGCTGAAGATTCCAGCCTACAGGAGTACAATAAAAAAGGGAATCACAAACTGTGTTCTTATATATAATATATGATAACGATACAGGCACGAAAATCCCACCCTGCATGAATAAATCCCAGTTTGGAAGCATGGGAAAGGTAACACCGTACATTGTATCTGTTCCTAGCAATTATTCTTGAGAATTTCAGCTGCTTTGGTGCAGCTCAGTTGAAGAACTGAAGGATGTATGAGAGTAGAGGAACAGGCGATGTGGAAAGGAAGTGCTCAGGGATTTCTGCTTCATGCTGGATCACTAATTTGCTGAAAAGCTGGAGAATTTATTGAAGACATCTGACAGGCAGTGGTTGTTTTAAGCATTTGATATGAAGCTGTATGCTCAGATCCATGCAGTAAACACAACTGCAGTATAATTTAATTATAATCAGTGCTTTATATAAAGATTTAAAATATGCATTTTTTCCCCAGTACTAAATTCACACCAACCATCTGTCCAATGCTCTGGAATCCATCCATATCCATTTCTGCTTATATTTTTAGCACATATAAATAATAAAAAATTAAATTACACTGAATTTCAAAGAAACAAATATAGAGGTGTTGCTTTTTATAGGCCTATTATAACAGAATTTCCCTGAATTGTTTAATTATTATTTAGTTAATTATTAATTTTCATTATGGTTGTTATTATTATTCATATAATTCATAATATTCATCTAATGTATTTGATTATATCTAAGCTATATACAGTATATATAACACTCAGCTATAACTAAGGGGTGGGGTAAGTGAACAGTTAGCTGTCAAAGTTGATTTATTGGAAGCAAGAAAAATGGGCAAGTGAAAGAATCCTGGAGACTTTGAAAAGGGCTGAATTACACCGGTATACAAATTTTTAAAAGTTGTCTGCTTCGGAAATAAATTGTGCGGTTTATTATGGCGTTCTGAATTCAAATATCACAATAAAAATTGTTGATTGGCTCCTGTTTCTAAGATATGTAACATCTACATAATTATATTGTGTTGATAGCAATATTAGAGATTTTAATAGATAAATTCTAAACATATTGTTTCATCATTTCAAATTAATACCTAATTAATCATAGTTTCTCTGATTATTTATATAATAATTTTTCACCTGTTCTCTTTTTGCAACATTTTAAAATAAGCAGAAGGGTTATATATTAAATTAATTTTATCTATTAAAAATATCATTAATAGAGAGTACAGAGATCAGTTCTTATTCAGTGTTTACTTGGCACTTCTTCGCCTGTCTCTTCTTTGTCAAACCTTTCCCAAGTGGAGGTACCATGAAGAAGTAACAATGGTTGGTATGATTAGTTCGCTCTCTCCAAATCATTGGCACAGTAAAAAGCATTGCTTTCTCTTTCCTTTTCAACCACTGGTGAAGATTGGTTGCACAATTTTTGCAGCATATGTGTGGGGTCCAGTTCATGTCCGAATCCCCAATTTTACAGCCAAATGAAAGGTGGTAGGCTTTCTTAACCACAGCAGTTACGTATACTGCGCTTTTGTACTGCAAAAGTCATTACAAACATAGTAGAAGTTATCTGCACTGTTCACACAAGTACAAGGCATGTATTCCTCTGCACAAACAAAAAATTATTGCTTTCCCCGAGATCGGAAGAATAAAACACTGATAAATCCAACAGCAGGATTCACCTAAGATTTAATCCTAGATTCACTAAAGGATGTATTATTTAGTGACTCCTCATTTAAATTTAGATCCCTTCCCTCTATAACTCACCCGTCCTTCATGATTCTTAAGTCAGGGAGGTATATGCTGACCCAGTACCATAACTTAAAAACTAAAGCCAATCAACAATTTTAACCCTCATGCGTCAGTTTAATTTACTACCCTCTTAAGTCATTAAGGACAAAAATGTCCACTTCCAAAAAACT
>JAQMYF010000017.1:10375363-10394530 GCA_030014195.1 Neosilurus mollespiculum
GCCATGTCTCTCACTGTCTGTGGTGAGAGGCATGTAAAAGAACCATTGCTGTTGTTTGTAAAGAGTAGGCCATTGGTGTCATCAGCGTGTTTCTGCCCTGCGATGGCCTGGCGAGCTGTCCAGGGTGTACTCTGCCCCCGCCCAGAGTTAGCTGACATGGACACCAGCCTCCTCCTGTGTTCAAGCACTGTGCTCAGCGAGAGTGTTTCTGTGTGGAGTTTGCCTGTTCTCCCTGTGCTTGTGTGGGTTTCCTCCCACCATCCAAAGACTTGAATATTAGGCTAAGAGGCTATTTTGAATTGCCCCTATTTGTGAATGTGTGTGTGAATGGTCTGGTTTGGCCCTGTGGTGGACTGATGAGGTGTTCTGGGTGTACCCTGCCTTTGCACAGAGCTCAGCTGGGATAGGCTCCAGCATTTACCTGACCCTAAACGTATGAGGTAATGACTTGGCATGACAATTTCCATGTGTGACCTTTAAACAGCTCCAGGTGTGGGTTTGGGTACATGGGTTTCATTTGGGTTCTCAGATTTCCTCCCAATTCCCAAAATCACGACTGGAAGTATTCAGATCACATACCTTGTGTCATCCACCGTGACCTTAGCCAGGATGAAGCAGTTATTGAGGTTGGCTGAATGGATAAATGGCTGAACAAATGTTTCCACACATTCACTTACGTCCTTACCTAATAATGTCATCATTGTGTCCCAGGTAAAACTTCTGAGTGTGCTCCCTGGTGTTGTACACCACGCCTACCCCAGCCACGAAGTACACAATCTCCTTTCCCGCCGTGTAGTAGAGGTTGTTACGGCACTGGTGACCCCGGTAGCCATGAACCCACTCAAGTCGGAGCTGGCAACGCGGTGCAGTCTTGTCAGCCATGCCCGCTCCCTCTTCAGCGCCACCGTCTGGCTCACGCTGGCAACATCTAAGAACTGATACAACTTCTTGTTCTGCTTAGGAATACCAAAAAGGGTGTTCAATCCCTAGTTTATATGTATATTGTTTTTGATGTGAGATATATGTTATATATAATAAAAAATTTGTGTGTATGTGTACCTGGAGTAAAAATGTAGGGGGCGTGGATCCTAGAGAGGAGAGGCGTCTTGAAAATATTTGGTTTCAGAAATCACAGCAGGATAAAAACAAGCACTTTGATTGAGTATAAACAGACTGACATTCAAAAATAAAGCGTTAAATCAGAAACAGTAGAAATCTAGTAGTGCTAATGTGTATGTTAGGAAGAAAAACGTCTCGTTGACGTGTGAGATTTAATGTCGGGATGGATCCAGAACTCAGCAGGAAGTGTACAGCCTACAGATGCAGATCAGACGTGATCAGACAGTCAGATTAAAATGATTCACTACAGATTCCCATCACAGCTACAGCACGATTAATGCACAGCTTCCGGCTCGCCGCTCCCTGACCAGATGCTCGAATTTTTCCCTTCCACTGTCCCGCATCATCTCCACCGCGCGCTTCAACAGAACCGTCTGACACCACCAACAGAACGTCTTTCACTTTCATTCACGAACCGATCTGACCCAAAACCGACTTGTTATCTGTAGCTAATCCCTTCTTCTTAAAAAGCGCAGCGGCTGGTGATTAAACTGTCCTTTACGCACGAGCATTCGCGTAGCCGTGTTCAGGAATACGGTCTCCGGTGTGGAGTTACCGAGTGCTCTTGGTTACCACGACGCCTTGCGGCCACGTTCCCCATCACGCCGACGCGTCGCAGCGCGCACAGCACTGTGGATGCTGGAGTCTTTAGCGTCGTCTGATCCGGTGGGAATCAGAAGCTCGCGCATGACAATAGACTATAACTAGCCGACACTGGCTGCGCCTTGCGCTGTCCGAGGTGCTGAAGGTGCTGAAGGTGCACCTCACAACAGCACAGGACCCGTAATACAACCTCCTGAATAGTGAAGCCTTTTTATGATTAATGCAAGAAGTCATTTTGCGATGAAGGAATAAAATCTTCAGGAAATGACGTTATCAGCAGTGTGTAAGAGTGCGTTTCCGTTCAATTGTCGGGAAACCATTTTTTTAACCCCTGTTTAACCTGCAGGATCATTTGGGTAAATTAAACCATTTTAGTAGTGGTTGCGGTGGTAGTAGGTTAGTAGTAATACTAATACATACATACATTTATAGCATATTTATCATATGAATTATTTTTTACTACTAGGGTCACGTGGTCGCTGGAGACAATCTCAGCCAACAATAGGCGAAGGCAGGGTACACCCCGAACAGCTCGCCAGTCCATCGGTGGGCAACACACACAACCATCCACACTCATACTCACACATAGGATCAATTTGGAACAGCCAGTTAGCCTAAAGTGCATGTTTTTGGACTGTGGGAGAAATCTGGATTACCTGGAGAAAACCCATGCAAGCATGGGGAGAATACACAAACTCCACACAGAAATGCCCAGCGAATAGAACCTAGGATCTTCTTGCCCTGAGACCGACGTGCTACACACTACACCACTTTTCAGCCATATTATTAACATAATTGTTGTTGTTGTTATTATTATTATTATTATTATTAATATTATTATTATTATTAGTAGTAGTAGAAGTAGTATTTTTTATTATTGAAAATGTATAATTAACATTTTTTAAAAAATGCATATTTAAATATTCTTAGCTTTTCAAATTCTAACTTTAATATATACATGTACCACTGATGTTTATTTACTTCTTATATGACTAAATAAAATTGATATTATATGTAAAAATTATAATTGTTTTTTTTATTTATTACTACTAGTACAGGGGAAAAATTAGAATATCATGCAAAGGTTCATTTATTTCAGTAATTCTACTTTAAAGGTGAAACTAATATATTATATAGACTCATTACATGCAAAGTAAAATATTTCAAGCCTTTATTTGTTATACTTTTGATGATTATGACTTACTAATCATCTGTCATCTGAGCAACTGTCGGGTCAGCAGTTTTCCCCATGAGTGTGAATTCTACTGAACCAGACTGAGAGACCATTTAAAGGTACAGGAACCCTCTGAGGGTGTTTTGGATTAATTACTTGATTAGGGTGTGACACTTTGAGCCAACAATATTGAACCTTTTCATAATATTCAAATTTTCTGAGATTTTGGATTTGGGGTTTTCATAAGCTATAAGCCATAATTATCAAATTATAACAAATAGGCTTTAAATACTTCACTTTGCATGTAATGAGTCTATATAATATATTAGTTTCACCTTTTGAGATGAATCACTGAAATAAATGAACTTTTGCAACTTTTGTATGATTTCACCTGTACTACTACTACTGATGCTGCTACTAGTATTACTTCTATTATTATTATTGAAAACATAAAATACTTTTTCTGAGAGAATTCTAATGTTTAAAATTAGCTGCATCAGAGATAAAAAAAAATCTGTATTGTGTCTGTATGTGTCTTCTACAGGTGATGTTCTTTAGAGATAAGAAAGAAGACCTGTAGCACTCCCACCAACTAAAATCTCAGACATATGAAGTTTGTTGATGGTGGTGATCCTCCAAAATAGAAAACTCAAAACCTCTTGAGTAACCTTTAAACCTCATACAGTAATCAGGAACAGTGTGTTTAAACCTCACCAAGACATGTTTGTCCTTCATAGTCTGTAACAATTTGACTTATTACACTTAATACTTGTTTAAATATTATATAGTGACATATCAAAAGTAAATAGACACCATTTTTTAAAGGTTTATACATACAAATATATATAGTACCCAAGTTGATGGTGATACCTCACAGCAGTACTCCAGCTCACTTGAAGTTTTTCTACAAAATCAGTTGCCTTATAACAAGAATTACTTCAACTGTCCTCTTGACAGTCTGAAGATACATGCCAGTGAGCCCAGGTCAACCTGAGTGGGATGCCATTGATTCATTTCAAAAGTAACAGAAACTTTGGCATTTCCAATAAACAAAACCTTGTCTGGGTGGCATTTTGGTGGAGTGTTAGCACTCCTGTGTTACAATAATAAGGTTCTGGGTTCAAATCTCGACAAAGGGCATTTCTGTATGGAGTTTACATGTTCATCCCCGGGTTTCCACTGGGTACTCTGGATTTTTCCTACAATCTAAAGACATGCATGTTGGATCAACTGGCTACTTTTGGTGTAAATGTGAGTGTGAATGGTTGTTTGTGCCTGTGTTAGTCCTGCAGCTGTTCAGGGTGTAATCCTGCCTCTCACCTTAAGTCAGCTGGGATTGGACCAGGGTTTTCTTGTGACCCTGACGATGGATGGATGGATGGATGGATGGAAAACCTTGTCTGTCCAGCAAACTTCTCTTAATTATTGCCTTCACAAGTGCTTTCAAAACTGTATAACTAAGATTTCTTGAGTTTTTCCATTTTTATAGTGCACATGTTACTATTTGGAGTTTGCATGTTCTCCCTGTGCTTGCGTGGGTTTCCTCCGGGTACTCCGGTTTCCTCCCACAGTCCAAAAACATGCACGGTTGGCTAATTGGCTGTTCCAAATCACCCCTAGGTGTGAGTGTGAGTGTGAATGGTTGTCTGACTGATGGCCTTGCGATGGCCTGGCGAGCTGTCCAGGGTGTACCCCGCCCTTGCCCAGAGTCGACTGAGATGGGCGCCAGCCTCCCCGCGACCCTAATTAGGATTAAGCGGTTCAGAAATGAATGAATGAATGTTACTATTTCTTTCCACAGCATGACATGATGCCAAAAACAACTGCCATTTCAAAACAGAGACAACACCCAGAGGCCGAGTTTATATTCATTCATTCATTCATTCATTCTCTGAACTGCTTAATCCTAATTAGAACATCACACAGAGAAAAAAAACCAACAACAATAAAACAGGGACACAGAAATCAGTAGAAGGCGGTAATGTTTAAAAGCATTTTAATGACATCGCACATATTTAACAGAGAGGGGTAAAAGGACTACAGGTGCAGTTTCAGACAGTCAGATTATAATGAGGTTTCTATATGCCCTCACCAGCCCTGACGCTGCAAAAGGATTTCATTCCTATTATGTTATTTCTGATTGTGCAGTAGATGATTTTCTCATTTTTAGTTTCTTCATTACATTACATACAGTGACAGAGAAATGCACACTATGTATCAAATAACGGTATAATGTAGCCCCCCCCCCAAAAAAAAAAAATCATTATAATGCGTAGTGCTATAGCCAACAAGCAAGCGACCATATTTTTTGAGTAACTTCACCGTTTTTTTGTTCCAGTAAATGCTCGAGCTCCACTTTCCACTTAACATTGATGCTATAGAGTGTTTATAATACAGCTAGTTTTTCAATACTCTGTACTAGAATTATTTGAAACATATATTATGATGCAACTCAACAGAAGTAACAAAAAAAGGGTAGAGGAGAGGAAGAAAAATGTAAAAATAATAAAAAATAGAAGAAGTATTTTTTTATATAGAATATAACATTCTTACAGGTAAAAAAAAAAGGTGGTTTTAATAAAAGTACACACAACAAGCAAATGTTAATGGACCTTCATATTAGTGAGGGGTTCTAGGGCTTAACAGCCTGGAATTGTTAAAAGGCAGGTTTGGACAATATGGTGATGACAGAAGCGAATGGAATTTTAGCGAAGTTTCCTTCATATGGAAAAGTTCGATTCTGCTTCAGACTGGAATCGCACAGTGGAATCGTTTTCGTCAAGCGTCACTGTCTTACTTCCCGACAGTGCAGAAAGAACACAGCGCATCCCTCTGAGACAGCCTCACAAAATTGAGGAAAGCGTTTGTTTTTCTTTTTCTTTTCTTTTTTTTTTTTAAATATCCAACCCATCCAAATGATACGGTTACGTAAAAGAGTGATATTTATAATCAATAATTAAAATCATAGCTTTAAAATCGAAATACAATAGAAACAGAACAGCGTAAAAAGAGACAAATCTGGTCCTCAGAATTTCCAAACCTGACCCACGACACTCCCTGGCTAAAAATCTTTCCTTTTTTTGAGAATTTTTTTTCACCTTTTTTTTTTTTAAATGTAACTTTGGAACCCGATCAGAGGGACTTCAGGCACAGAGTGTGGCGTATTCGCTCTTCGGCTTGCATGCTGCCATATCACATGAGGTGAACAGATAAGGAATTGAGAGAGCAAGAGCGAGCGAGAGAGAAAGAGAGAGAGAGAGAGAGGGGGAGAGAGAGAGAGAGAGAGAGAGAGAGAGAGAGAGAGAGAGAGAAAGCGGGCAGGAGAAAGGAAGTAAGGAAGGAAGAGATAAAAAGACAAATTTGATGAAAGCAGGGAATGGGCCATCTCTGCTGCTAAGGGAACTGGCCTCTACTGTTTCTTCTTGCTGAAGAGACTGAAACGCTTCTCTTTGTCTTTCTCCTTGTCCTTCTCCCGCTTACCCGGGCTGGACTCGGTCGTCAAGGTGACGGTTGCAGGGAGCGTGTGGGCGCGGCTGGAGGCAGGAGTGCTCTGGTTGCTAGGTGTAATGTCAGACTTGTCTGAAGGGGAGGAACCGCTCACTGCATTCTGAATAGCCTGCATCCATGTGTTCATCTCCTCCTGGGAAAAGATCACACAGTGAACAAGGGTGAGAGAGCACACACACACACACACACACACACACACAGAATATGCTGAACTATTTAAAGACATCCAAGTTTCTTCAATCTTTTTTCAATACTGCTTTATTGAATGACCTACCATCTTAAAAAGGGTCCTCTGGAATGGTTTTTAGCTTTATATGTTGAGCCCTTAAGAGTTCCCTTTAATCTCCAAATAAGATGAGTATAAGAGTGCTATTTAAGTGCTTATTGTTTTTTAAAGGCATTTTCTCAGTATTTAAAAAAGTTCCCCAAGATAGTTGATTAGCACAAAAGCATTAAACTCAATATTGCAAAAATATTCCGCTAAAATATAAAGGTCAGAAACATGGTTTTTACTTGATAAACTAACCAAAATCCACAATGAGGCTTTATGCTATAGAGGGACAAACTAATCAAACACCAAAACACAGTACAGGTGCCCACATTCAGGTAACACACCACAGACAGGACGGGGTGGAGACCATAGTAGAACAGAAGTGAAACTCATGACAATATAAACAAAAACACATGAACTCAGAAAACATGTCATGCTCTGAACCATGATCTGCGGTGAGCGGGAATTTTTGCAGGAGTGGGATGTGATATTGTGTGTTTATTTGAAATCATTTAAACATTATCTCACATTCTTAAATCTTGGTTAAATCTGTTTTTGCTGTTTTTCAAACCTTAAATAAAAAATTCTCTACACCAAAATTCAAAATCTCAATTAAAGCATCCTTCCACAATAGCTGCTTTCCTCTTCTAGTTAGCATTGTTGCTACTTTACTAACCAGACTCTTTTTTAGACCATTTTAGACTAGAAAAAATTATTTGAGCACTCATTAGCTGATTTCTCCAGAAAAGTTTCATCTGCACTGGGCTGTAGCACTTTTTACTTACGGGAGGCTGTAACCATATTAATACTGTTCTCACTACTAGCTAATATCAGCTAACTGTATTATTCTCTCTATATTAGTTTTTCTATTATTATGATTATCATCATTATTATCATCATTATTATTATTATTATTATTATTATTTAATTATTATGAAGATGAAACATTTTTCCAGTAGTTGCTGCTGAGAAATTGTAATTTTTTTTCCATAATCTGCCACAAGGTGGTATTGCTGAGCTAGACGTTTCTACACGTTTACCCGTTCATGTGAGAATTGAAAAAGGTGGCTTACATCATCTTTGGCTTGGAAGAGATACTCGTTTCCATTTGTCACTCTGTAAAGAAGAAGAAGAGGAGGAGGAGGAAGAAGAAAATAAATCAGGACAAGTTTTTTGTTTTGCCAGGATTCATTACTTCAGATTAGCGCAGGTTCTGCTCACCTCAGTTTAAAGACGTGCTTCTTCTTCTTGTAGTCGATGGCCACCTCACAAACAGCGTCCTTCAGGCTGATGGGGATCTCATTGTGGTACGGGATGCCCTGCCCGGCGTTCTTGTTGTCTTTGTAGAAGCCCATCTCATGGTTGTTGATAACGCAGTACACATTATGCCAGGACCTGTGAGAGAATTGTTATCACTCACCAAAACCTTAGTTCTTTTTCCCATGATTTGGTCACCAATGCTGTCGCAGTCAATTCCCACCCATCAGATCGGACTTTCCTATCACATGACAGCCACCAATGTGGAAGGGTGAACAGGGCTGTCACAACTGGGTAGGCAAAGCAGGAATTGCCTAGGGCCCTGAGCTGAAAGGGGCCCTTAGAACTGCTGATTATGTACTTAATCCACCACAACAACAACAACACTGTGAGCATCCCATTAAACTCTATAGTGCTCAAAGGTGTGAACTCCGGGTGAAAGGGCGAACCCTTTAACAACAGAGAAGCTTTTATTTATTAAACAGATTAAAATGCATGTGTAATTGCTGACAAGGTGAAGATTTCTATAAAAAGACATTTTTATTTATCAAAGGTAAATCAGTAATTAAAGCAGCTTTCTGGTATCTTCAAGAAGGACACTAGCATGAAATAAAAAATGTATATAAAGATGAAATGACTGATTATAGCTGCTATGACAAAAATAATACATATAGATTTTGCTTATATCATGGACGTTCCACAAACAGCATTAAATGCATCTAGAAACAGATAAAAAGTGTCCTCCTAATCATTTATTTATTCATTCATTTTCTGAACTGGTCAATCCTAATTAGGGTCGCATCGAGGCTGATGCCCATCTCAGCCGACTCTGGGTGAGGGCGGGGTACATCCTGGACAGCTCACCAGGCCATCACAGGGCAGAAAAGTCAGCAATGGTTCTTTTACATGCCTCTCACAACAGACAGCAGTGACAGCGGGGCTTGAACCCCCGATCTTGGGATTAGTAATCCCACCGGGCTATCACTGCCCCCCCAATCATTTAATGAAAAACAATGTGAAGGCTGGAAAATTGCTGTGGTATAAGAGCAATAAAAAACTTCATGGAGTCATTATATACTGTATTTGGGTACTTAACACTGAGGTGATTATGCTAATCATTTTCCAGAATAACAATATATACTCAAAAGATTTTTTCCTTATACACTGAAGCAAATTCCAGGCATAATGACACACCAATGCGATAAGTTTCAATATTACTGTAGCTACTACAAGTATAAGTCAATGAAGAAGCTGGAGTTACCTGTTGGATGCCTTCTTGTTATGGCCCTCATACTCATGCTTGCGGTGGAGGAAGCCCTCCAGTTGGGCGGAGGGAGACTCCTGACTTTTGGCTGGCAGGGTGGATGATTGACTGCCCTTGGCACGTCTACTTGAGCTTGGGGATGGGACCGGACTCGGCTCCTTGGAGCTTCTCTCAGGTACGCCGTTTACAATTTCTCCATCAACTCCGTCCTGAGATCAGACAATAACAGGGACAGAGAATGAGAGATAGAGAGAGAGAGAGAGAGACTTCACCAATGTGTTTGAAGCCACGCAGCTCTGACGAGACCGCTATGTAATGATATGCAGCTTCTCCATTTTTATGAAATTACAAGACCTCAGTCTTATGTTTTCTACCAGCTCACAAAAACAGGTCTTATGAATACACAGCTCAGTTCTAGAGTAAGAGCTGAACATAACCCCATCCCCTATGAGTGACCACACCCCAGATTTTGTCCTAAGAATCTTTTTCAAACGAGTTAAAGCTGTAAAGTTCCACATCACTAAGACGTTGCATTTGGAGGTGGCGTGTGTGTGTAGGATATAAGATTACTCACTCGTGGGGATTCCTGGTCTGATGGCAGTCCGTTCTGAGCGATCTGCTCTCCTTCTCTGTGGAAAAGTGAAGAACATTGAATGAAAAAAGAAAAAAAATCATTTTGAGAAAGAATAAATTCTGCTTTCTTTTTTTTTTTGGAGATATGAGCGTGATTACCTCTGCTGTGCTTCAATCTCGTGCTCCAGCTCTGGCGTTGGGGCTTTTCTTCTTCTCTCCTCTTCTTCTTGCCTTCTTCTCACTTCCAATAACTCCAGCTGAGAATGGAGGAAGGACAGGTCAACCAATTTCACATACATGTACTTGCCCCCCCCCAAGAAACACACACACACATCTCAGACACCAGACACACACGCTCCTGTTCCAATTCAGATACCCTGCTCACTTCCTCTGCTTTCTCATGCAAAGAGAAATTGACTTCAATGTTCGAAAGAAATCATTTATTTCTGAAATTCTAGTTGATGATGAAGTTTAATATATAAATAATTTAAAGGAACAATCTAGAATGACAGAAGATGTGCCTGTGATGCTACACCTGTGCTGGTAAATCTGATGAATACTGATGAGGAAGTAGCTGCTAAGTGTGGCGTGTACTCATTTCACTCACTGTCACTTCTGCTTTCGAGAAAACTTTTCTCACTGTTCATGTTCGATAACAGCTGATCTGATTCTATCTCTGATGTAAATGTTAACATTAGACAAAGACACATGATTATTTGTTGATACGGTGAAGTTTTCTGTAAGGAGATGTTCATGCGCTCAGCGGATCACTTTTCTTATCTTTAAGACTGCATCAGTTTTCTGGTTTCTCAGGTATAATGTCACAAACTCAGTGTTGTGCCATAAAGCTCTTAGAAGTGGTAAATAGAATTAGCATGGTTTATGGAAGGGCCACGATATAGTAACAAGACTGCAGTATAAATTATTCAAAAATATGATATTCTTTAATAAATTACAATGTTAACCTCTTCACTTCATAGTGGTATGAGAGGAATAAATCACTGCAGAAGATGCTGTTATAGAAAAATAATTAACTTAAAGCATCACCCAACACCGGCTTTGAGCATTCTATTAAAGCACAGTAAACAACAACATCAACAACAATAATAATAAATATAAAAACAAACAGTTTAAAATGTCATGATGTTAAAAGAATCTAAAAATCACAAATTAAACATTATTATTATTATTATCATCATTATCATCATCATCATCATCATCATCAATACTACTACTTCTAATAATAATGATAATAATAATAATAATAACAACAATGATAACAACAATAAAATAATAATAATAACAATAATAATAATAATAATAATAACAACAACAACAACCGTAGTGGTAGTAAAGATGAAAATTAAACATTTTAAAATGTAATGATTTGAAAGGATATAAAAATCCTTAATTTAAAAAGTGTATTATTATTATTATTATTATTATTATTATTATTCATAATAATAATAAATAATAATAACAACAACAATATTAAACAATAAATAGTACATAAAATAAAATATCTTAAAATATATAAGAATGTACAAACACTAAATTGTGACACAAACTAAATAAATGAAAAGTAAAATAAATACATAAGATAAATTTCAGTGTAGTTTATTGTATTCATTATTATAATCAGGCTGTAATAGGTTATAATTATTAATAATGATTTTTACTTAATCACTCATCTGCCGAACCGCTTAATCTTATTAGAGTCATGGGGAGGCTGGAGCCTATCTCAGCCGCCACTGGGCGAAGGTGAGGTACACCCTAAACAGGGCCAACACACACACACACAACCATTCACACTCACAATAATACTTTATAATTAAGAAAAATAGGAAAAGAAACCTAATTAGAGCACAAGATAAGCACAAAATATCTTTTGCCAGATAAAACCCAAATCTGATAGAGAACTAAGCAGGTAATACAATAGTAAAACCTCCCCTATGCCCCATCGTTGCATAGTTTGCAGTAAGATGTATAAATGATGCATCTAATGATTCTAAAAAAGATGCATACACACATTCGCACACACATTCGCTTCTGCTAAAATGATAAGTATGAATAAAAGGGTGTGTGTCTCACCGTAGTCAGCCTCTCCAGTGCAGAAAAGCGCTCCTCCCAGGTAGCGGCTGACTTCTCGAATGCCTCGTGCCTCTTGATCAACTTCTCCACCTCGTCCACACTGTGACCCATCTCCTTACTGGACAGGTACGGCTCCTGACCCAGCAACCATGCCTCGGCTACCCCTGCGTCCCGAGAAAACTGGTGCACTTCCAAAACTATACACACAGACACAGGGTTTAAGGAAGTGAGTACCAGGATGATTAAAAGTGAACACGCCCACTTCTTCAAACACACACACACACACACACACACACTCGATCGAGCAACTTCTGTGTTTCATATTGGATCTGATTGAGGAACAGGACATTGAGTGAATCAAACTAAACATGAAAGAGAATGTAATGTGTTTATATTTTGCTCCTATTTAAACACTCTGGATTAGTGGGATGTCAGTTATATGCTTGAGAATTTATGTATTATTGAATTTATTTTTTTGTGCAGGACATTTTTCAATAAACAAATATAAACTGGATAGAAATATGCTATTGTGTACTGACTGACTTTTACAAGGGGAAAGAACTACTCTTCCCAGAAGGCATCACACATGATTTCATTGTCATGATATGGAGCTGAATTCTTTAGGGTGCTCATGAACATCCTGTTGGAAAGACTTCCCCGTCAGCCTCCTTAGGGTGTTCAGAGGTGAAAGCCATTTTACTGGCTTCCTCAAGGTAGTTGTTAAGCTCAGTAACCCCCGCCCCCCCACCCCCTGACACAAGTGCAGAACGTAAAATATAACTTTAATGAAACACAGAAGTACTCGACACAAACTCGTCACTTGGTATGTCTCTGCCGTAAACCTTTTTAGTGTGTGCTTAAACTGTGACCCTTGATCCTTATCCTGTGTTCTTAAAATCTGTACCGATTCATGGGGATTTAGTTCTGAGTAACTGATGAAATTTGGCCCAAATCTATGCAGGTGTTCAACCTGTAGAGTGTGCACAAGTTTTTCTAGGATCGTCTCATGTAACCTTGACCTTTGACCTATGACCTCAGAACCTGTACCAGTTCATGGGTCTTTAGCAGAGAGTAAACTTTGCTTAAAATCTATAAATGGATTTAAAAAATGGAGTGCTCACAATGAAATTCAGACAGACAGGCATGCACAGACAGAGAGGGTAAAAACATAATGTCTCCAGGATTACCATGATGGGGGAGGCATAGTACACGACTTAAAGACAAAGATTAACAGTGTTGTATTTGTGTGTATCTGGGTTATTATTCTTCACACACTGATCATTTTAAATGGCCTGAATTTAGTTAACATCTCACATATTTCCAACTTAACCCAGACATCTCTGATTGGTGGGTTTTCTTTTGGGATTCTGGGTAATGTAGTACTGAAATTAGACTTCGGAATCGAACTTCTTTTTAACTCATTCATGTGCACGTGTAGGAATGAGTTATTGTGAATGAGCACTTTGGTGTGAATATCTGAAAAACTGTTCAATAAATGGCATCATCTTTGGCACTTCACAACAGTCTTTGGCATTTTTATTCATTTTTGTTTACGGATCGAACCACTAGCATTCATCTAATACATATACAAGCATGAGTGAGTTCGCTTATAAAGCACTTTGATTAATTATGGAAAGTTAAAATTATCTACCTTCTGAATACTATGAGAACGCATGCGACTGATTAATATCATTACAGCCCCATGATAAAAATGTATTTCCTGATTGACTTCCTTATTTACTTCCTGTAATTCACTGCTCAGTTTGACTGGATTATAAAATATGGGCATGGCTTTGCTGAGTGCTATTAATTATTGTTGCCCTGAGTTCAACAGGAATTAGTGATGTAATAAAAAAAAACTGGTGGCCAGTTTTAAGGCAGGAAAAAAAAATGTAATTTAAGAAATTAATACAAACAAGTCAAATGATTTCTCTGTAAACAAGCAAAATATTAGTATTTTGTATGGAGTGTGTATATATGTAATATTTTAAAAATAATGTTTAAACTATTACATATATAACAATTACATATATAATAATTAAAAGGACAATAATAATAAGATAGGTTAATAAGATGAATTTTCAAATATGATCATGATGATTTAATTTGTTTGTTTATTTACTTACTTATTTGTAATAATGGAAATAAGTAAGTAAATAACCCTCAGATTTTCTCCCTAATTTAGTAGAAGCTAATTCCCCCCCATCAAGAACTGCTTCCCCATCACACCACAGTGAGCAACCACAGAAGAATGTATGACATGCATGTGTTTCCTCCAAGGAAGAAGATTTTTTTCAAACTGCATGTTCATGGGTGCTGAAAAACACTTGGAGGAAATTGCTATCACTATCCACTCTTGGGTGAAAGTGGCGCAGCTTGCTGCTGTGTCACTCATTCAGTCTGCTGAACATTCTCTCTTAGCTAGGTTAAAAATATCTACTTAACATAAGCCACATTCTATTAACTTTTTTAACCACCTTTTTTTGGTATTGAGAAGTTCAATAAAGTGATTATATCGGCAAAAATAAAGAAAAAGTGGACTTACTCAATCTTAGCCACTCCCATCTGTCCTCCCATTTGTCAATCATTTCTTTCCTCTTGTCTGTCAACTGTAGCAACTTTTCTTTAATCTGTGCACAAGTTAAAATGACCATTTATTCACAATCAGACCGAACAGAAACACCACAGTGGATTATACACCGCTCTATCTTCTTTGCGTGCAGTGTGCAGACTCGTCCCTCACCTCCTCTGATGCGTAGTGTTTGCGCGCCAGCAGAGACTTGCCCAGCTCGATGCAGGCGGTGAAGCTGTCGTTACGCGCATCAATCTCGGCTTTGATGCCCTGGTGGTTGTTCATGAGCAGCTCCACAGAGGACACGTCCCTGTAGCAACCCGATGCGCAGATGCACAAAATGTCAAGTGAAATATACTTACATGGACACTGCATGTATCTGAGTACCTATTGTATATTTATTAAGAACCTTTCTTACAAGTCTGCACACTTCAGTCCTCCCTCTCACCTGGGTTTCTCCTGGGCCTCGATGAGGCGGATGACATCCTCCATCCAGAGCATCAGATCACGCACCATGCTGAAGAAGCGGAACTTGTCTCCAGTGTCGAGTAGACGCGCCCTTCGCCCTTCACAGGCTTCCAGAAGGTTCCGCCATGCATCCAGGACTTCGCTCTCCCTCCGCTGGATGTCGTCAGCCTTATCGCCGGCATACGCTGACTGCAAACGTGCTGCGTCTTCCTGCAGCTGCCTAACCTACACACACACACACACACACACACACACACACATACACACACATACACACACACACACACATACACACAATAATGTAAAAATTCATCACTAAGTAGTGTATTGATCATAGCTTTCAGTGAATTCATTCCAATAAATTTGTACAAACCTGCGTCCCCAGTGCTTGGATGTCATGCTCAAAAGTGGTATGCATCCTCTGGAGCGTCTCCACTGTGTTCTGATCTCGACCGAGTTCTTCTGGAAGCTTCTTGTGCTTGTCCAGGATGCGGCTCAGGATCTCTTTGACATCGTGGTAGAACTTGTGCAGCTCGTAGGAAGCCGCCAGGATCTGTGTGCGAGTGTCGATCAGTTCCAGAAGATCCGCCCAGGCCTCATTCAGCCCGTCCTTCCATTCAGCGATGGTCGCTGCATCAGTGTGGCCTGCATTGATCAGTTCATCTGCCATTCGGTTAACACCATCAACACGTTCCTGACCGATGTTCCCGGTGTCGCGGGCGAACTCGCGGAAACGTTCCTGCAGCATCTGAGTACGAAAAAAAGACGTTTTACAAAAACTACTAAACAAACACACAGAGTTAACATGGCAGAGCTTTCCTTTACTGCAGGAGCAATGTATTTTTTCAATTATCTGTTCAGGGCAGTGCAGTGGTGTAGTGGTTGGCATGTAAAAGATAAAGGTGGAGAGTAAATCATTTCCCCCGAAGGCCTACCGTGACATGCTCATAGTCCTGGCCAAGTTCATGAGACCCGGCCACCACTTCTCTCTCAGCGATCCACTGTTCCAGATCGTCCACCTCCCGGTTCAGCTGGAAGAGTCGGAACCTCTCGTCTAGTTTCCCCCTCCTCTCCTCTGAAAGGTCCTTCAGCCCTGCATACAGCTTATCCACCTGCGACTGCCGCATACCTATTCTCTCACTGCAGAGTGGACAGAACCACACAGGAGGAATCACTTACATTCAATTGAATCAGGGTAAACAACTCCTCTGTGAATGTGTGAGAATCGGAAAATTTTAATTTGTCTCTCTTGTCATTAGTTAGAATGCAATATTAAAATACATCAATCATTATAAGCTTGTAATGATTCATATAACCTTTACAAACTAAAATCATGCACATAATATAGCGCAGTACCGATTTTTATAAAGCAGAATGCCTTGCTTGCTATAATAAATGCAGAAGAAAAGGATGAAGGAGGCTGGTGTACCTCTCAGGGTGATTGTCAGCCACCAGACCACGGCTGGTCTTGGAGAGCTGATGGACAGTCTCGGCGTAGTCCTCCACTGCCTGTTCTAAGATCTGATGTTTCTTTAGCATGGCCACGGAGCTCTGTTCATCCTGGAAGAGAAAGCAAAGCACAAAAGATTAAACAGGAGCTCAACCAACAAGTGCACTCACAGAGCATTTCCGAAAAATAACAGAAAGTACACAACAGCACCTGCTGGGCACGCTGTAATACGACATGCCCAGTAAAATCTCACAATGTTAATGTCAGACATTATACTCAGTTGCCAGACCTGAATTTTTTATTTCAGACACCTATACACAGATTCCTAATGCAAAAAACTCCACAGTTCTTTAGGTAGCTGCTCCTAACCCTCCTAACCCCCAGCAAGAAAAATGGGCAAGTGTAAGGATCTGAATGACTTTGACATTGTGATGGCAAAATTTTGACACCACATTGTGGTGGCTTAACGAATGGCGCTGTTCATCTCCTAAACAACAGGTCTTGTCGAGTGTTCCTAGAATACAATGGTAAGTACCAGCAAAAGATATATAATATACCAGCAAAATAATATATATATATATATTATATATAGCAGCACATTTGTGACTACGCCTGCTTTATTATCCCAGCATTTTCTTCTCTTTCTGCACACCTTAGCTTTCTCTTCTGACATCATATAAAGCTCTTGCTCGCTCATCCAGGCCTCCGCCTCAGCCGCGTCAAAGTAGTACTGCTGCGCCTGATGGGCCTCCTCCAGCCGCTCATGCCTCTTCGTGGTCTCCTGAATAAGGAGGTTCCAGAGTTCTTGTAGCTCAGCAAGTCGTGCTCTGATGGGCTCAACGCTCGGGCTGTCCACTTTTACAATGCCCTGGCTGCGCTCGAAGATGTCGTCACAGCGCGGCTGGTGGCCCTGGATCTCCTTCTGCAGGGTCTGAGTGAAAAAAATACATGATGTTCGTGAAAGTACAGTATGTGGCTCACTGGATGAGTATCAGTGTTTGCTGAGGATCTGAGAGATATAACAATAGCAGTCAAACACAAAATTCTAGTGTGTGTGTGTGTGTGTTTTTGTGTGTGTGTGTCTCGCTAGATTTTAATGGCTCACCTGGTTTTTCTTGATTAGCATTTGAACAGTTTGTAAGTTGTGCCCATGGTCTGTTGACGTAGCAAGAGGCATCCTCTCCTCAACCCAGAGCTGTAAGATGAAGGAAATGATGTCAATACAGTGCTTCATAATGTCACACTTACATAAAATCTAGTTGCTCGGCTGCTCAATCATTCGACTCACGATTTCGTCCTCAACATCGCGGTTGAACTGGTGGATCTCCCTGGAAGCCATAAGGAAGTTCTTCCTCTTCTGAAGAGGATCTAGCAACTCCTGGAACTTCTTCTCCACCACCTGGCGCCGGCCGTCCACCTCGTCCGTGTCCTTGCCTTCCTGTCGCAGCACAACGGCCTGCGATTGAAGTTCCTCCACCTCTCGCTGGCGAACCTCCACCTGGTTCTCCAGCATCTGTACAACACAGTGAGCTTGCTTTTACATTTCAGAGGCACTGCAATGGATAAATTCTGTAAGTCCGCTGAGACGATTGAGATTGTTGATACTCTGTTGTGTTACATTGACAGTTAAAAGTTTGTACACCCTGGCGCAATAAATCTGATCGAATTTATTGAACTATATGTATAATTTTGATATACATTATTCCTATTTAATGGTATTCTACTTCTAGCTTTCAGATTAAATTCAGTATAATTTCAAAAAATCGTTAATTTTAATCCTTAAATCCACGCTGCATTAACTTCACAAGTTAGAAATCGTTGCTGGGAATAATGTCACACCTGAGTTCCAGTATAGAGAAGATTTCTCATAATTTCTATGATACTATTCATACTAATGCACTATTATGTTTTGTTTCACTTGGCACAGAGCAGCCATTTTGGATTTTGGATTTCTCATAATTTCTATGATACTATTCATACTAATGCACTATTATGTTTTGTTTCACTTGGCACAGAGCAGCCATTTTGGATTTTAAAGTCAGCATTAATTGTGAAAAATTGGGAAACCAACTCCACTGTGTGATGTTTTCCATAAAGAAGAAAAGTTTAAAAATCTCGTGTTCATCTAGAACTGTCTATTTTATATATCATTATAGGTTCAAATGATGTTATTATTTGTGATCACATGACCTTCATAGTCTTGTTGCACTCTCGAGTACTTCTGCTGCTCTGGATAGTTATCACTCTGATAATACTCAATAAAAATCAGTGGATAAAATAAATCCAAAAAATTCCAGATTTGTTTTTACCTGTTGTTTCTTTAGCAGAATGTTGACACTAGTTAGATCTTTGCCGTAGTCATCTGATTGGATCTGACCCTCCAGACCGCCCAGCCACTTGTCGAGGTCAGCGCAGCTCTGCGTGAACAGCTCGGCTTTGTTAGCATCAAACAAGCACTGCGCTTTGGTCTGCGTGGTGGACTCCAGATCCTGCCAATGCGACTGGAGCACCGTCAGCTTCTCTTTCACCACTGCCTCTGTCTCAGGCTTCTCTGATACCAGCTGCATGCCTTCCTATAGAGACATAGCGAAAAGGATTTTGCAAAATAATACAATTTGTTATATGTATTATGGAACAGTAGCATTTTTTTTGTAAACACATGAGCAAATTGCTTCTGTAACACTGGCATATTGAACATTTACTATTTAAGTCAGTCCCCTTCAATGAATATTATCTGCCTCACCTATATACTACTCAACTGATTTGATCATTTTGTTCTTGGCATAGTGTAGCTTCCTGTGTCAGCTTTTCATTTAAA
>JAQMYF010000017.1:10394964-10419199 GCA_030014195.1 Neosilurus mollespiculum
ATCCTTATTACAGGTCCTTATTATACAAAATCATATACCTCTGTTAAAAAAAATCATTAATAATAATAATAATAACAATAATATTATTATTATAATAAAGTATTTTCATATATGAATATAAAAGTATTAGGATCTGGACTGTAGATAATGTCATCATGAAATCCCACCACTAGGGGGAGCTAACTTTCCACCCTGGAAAGGGAGCATAAACGGCCAATAATAATAATAATAATAATAATAATAATAATAATAATAATAATAATAAAAGACAAAGAAAGATGAAGGGAAAAGGTGAGATTACTGGCAACCTCAGAGCTTAAATCATTAAAAATTCATCTTATAATAATGAGTGTTCTTTAGCAGCACATTTGCTGATTGTTGATCTGGATGTTTTGAAGTTTATGGTACCTAGTGTTACTCAGTGTTTGCTTTTGTGTATACTGGCTACATACATTTAGCTGAGCTATGTCAGCTAGACTAAAAGTAAAACATCTCAGAGTCAGACTCAGACAAACCTTCTCAATCTTATCCATCCACTCTTTGTTGGACTGCAGCTCAGCCATGAAGGCCTGGTGCTTGAGCCACTTGCTGTGCAGGTTTCTGGCTTCATCATATGACATGTCCTGCGCTGTCAGCATCTTTTCGTTTATCCACAGAGACAGCTGCGGACATGACAGGAAAGAGAAAGTATAAGCAACAGGAGGGGCACAATGCTTGCAGATGTTCATCAAAGGCCCAGGATTTTTTTTTTTTCTTTGGATACACCAGCTGGTGTTCAATTACAAAATGTTATACATGAAAAGTTTAAACCGTGTTCTCATAGTGTTCATATGTCCGAAAGTGCTGGAGAAATAGCACGTTATTGTTAGCAATGTGCAAATTGCATGTTTAAATCATTACACATGCTCATGAATAAATATGAATCATAATCCATCACACACAAGATATATACATATGAGCGACCTCAACAGGAACAGTTTACAAACACGTGAATTGAATTAGAACTATAATATTATCCATTTAATGTATAATTCCACCTTCAAACGTTGGGCCACGCCCCCTAACTGACTCTATTCATTCACCATTCACTTTAAAAGTCACTTTTTTTCTAATTAGGGTTACGGGGAGGCTGGGGCCTATCTCAGCCAACTCTGGCCAAGGGCGGGGTACACCCTGAACAGCTTGTCAGGCCATTGCAGGGCCAACACACACACACAACCATTCACACACACACACACAAAAAACCCCCAAAATATCTGAAGTATTGATCAAGTTGACACAATTTTGGCAAGCATAAACCAATAATGTATTACTTTTAAACATGCCAAAATGTTGGTAAGTTCTCCTGTTCCTCAGCATGAAACAAACTAAAGAAGAAAACTTCAGGCACCACACATGACTATATTGTACATAATGGTTGAATAGTGAAAGGAGCTCAAGGAGAAGGCTGAGGAAAGGGAGGCTTGGGCAACGCTACTTTAATTGCTGCCTCTGCAACCAGAACTCGAGCAAGGATTGATGGATAGATGGATGGATGGAAAATATGGTCTAAATTTCCTTTCATGTCAAAGTATCATATTAATCTGTACCTCCTGGCAATCCTGCAGGAACTTCTGTAGGTCCCTGTTATCCTTAAGTTTCATCAGGAGCTCCACAGCTGCCTCACGGTTCTTCTTATGTCTACAGGGTAGAGGTTCAAGGGTCATGAACTAATCCAGCCACAACCCAGTCATTACTATAGTACACTGTATTTAGTGTTGGGTATTTAAAGGTGAACTGGGTAATATTAGTCTTTTCCCGCAAGATTAGGTGGTTATAATGGGTAAATGGGTTGGAAATTTGAATAATTCCCAACCATGTATATCAAACTGCCCCTAGTGGCCTATAAAGTGTCTATAAAGTGACTGACAGTAGGGAAAAACAAGCATTCCAGTCACTACACTATGTGTAAGAGAACTGAATATGTGTATTTTTGTAACCTGTCATCAATGGAAGTTGCTCTCTCCTGAATCTTCTCTGCATTGATGTTTCCATCACAGGCCAGTCTGCGTCCGGCCTCCACCACGCCATTAATCTTCTCCTCATTGGCATCCATCGTGGTCATGAAGTCCTCCTGCTTCTTAATTGCAGCTTCTGCTCCTTCTAGGGTGGTGGGCATCTCAGTGTGTGCCAACACATACTCCTGCATTACATAACCAAGGGATTATGAATTAAAGGGATTCTTACACAAACTGTACATATGGAAGGTGTAATCAACAGTTTTCATATTTTGTCGGAATGTGAAAAACTCACATTACCTGATTGTTGAGGAAGGTCTCAGCCTGCTTAGTGTCTCTGAGGAACAGTTGGTAGGCATGAGACTGGGACAGGAGGTTTTGACGGTTCTCCCACATCTTATGCAGTTCGTTCCATCCAATGTCCAGTGCCTGCAACCGCTGACTCAGGAACATGTGCTGGGCATCCGTCTGGCCCTGGGTCACCATCTCGCCCATGTCCCGCATCTTTTGGTAGTCCTCTTCGTAGTTATCGATCTCGTGCTTGATGCCTTCATGTTGGGCAAGAAGCTTCTCAGCCTCAGCCAAGGTGTTGGGCATGTCCTCAGAAGCAATGGCCGTCTGAGTGCGAGACAACCATGACTGGAAATCATCCAGCTGGCGGAGGAACTGCTGCAGCTTGCTGGCCTCACCCAGAGAGGCCTCACGATGTTGCAGAGTATCCTTCAGCTCATCCCAGACGGTGCTGATCTCCGCCAGTCTGCCTGTGATAGCCTTGGCTTGATCAGGATGCTCAGCTGCCAGACGCTCTGCTTCTCCACGCATGTCGCCCAGCTTGGCCTCAATGGCGGCCAGGTCGCGCTCCATCCCTGTCAGCTTGCGCTGCAGTGCCATGACTCCTGTCAGGTCATTACCCAGGTCCTGAGTGGACTCGATCACTTTGGTCTTCTCACGTATCCAAGACTTGGTCTCATTGCAGTCCAGGTGATAGTTCTGGACACCCAGTGCAGAATTCAGGGACTCCTTCTTCTGGTCCACCAAGTCTCTGAATTGGCTCCACCTAGCGAGCAGAATTTCAGGATATTTACATACACAGTATTTCCGCTTAAACAAGAGTAATGTTAATGAAGTGATCGACTGGAAATTTTATACTTTCAATTAAAAAATAAGCCTCATCTTATCTTTGTAAACAAACTGCATTTTGTCTTATTAATGTCAAAATAGAGAGTGGGAATTAATATTTATAGCTGCTATAACAGAAATGATGTTCCACAACATAATATAAGTAAATATAAGATGTGCAGTTCTTTAATAAATAAAGCAATTCTAATTGTTGTCATTTAGGTGCTCTGTGGTAGAAGACGTATAAAACACTTGGGGCCAGATTTGGTAACACTCTGCGACATGTGCCATAAATTTATATTATAAAGGCATTAAAAAGGTACTGTTGGGATCGACTAAAGACACACAGAGCAAAGTTTGTAATTTAAAGGTGTAAACCCACATAATTTCTTTTATTCTGAAACATTTTGGTTATAGATTGCTGTCTGTGTTCTCAGAATTTCTGTATCGCTGCTTTTTAATGATGTCTTTTAGCAAAGCACACTAGACTGGATTACAGATATATGCTTGATCATGCTGTTTGAGTCTGTAGAATATGTATATATAGAATATGTATGATATTTATGATCAGTTAAATTGGTGCCTTTGTTTGGAAAAATAAATATAAAGTCTCCCTTTTTAAATTTTGAATCATATAATGATGAATGCTGAAACCTGCCTGGTGTTCAGTTTATCCTGCTGAGCCTTGATGTCCTTCTCGCTGGGGTGTCCACTGTGCATCAGCTGCCGGGCGATCTGATTGACCACAGCGACACGGGATGCCTGGTTATTCATCTCAGGCTCCAAACTCTCGAACCTAGAACACATCATTTATTTAGTCAGCATGGGAAAAAAACGGTACCGGAGCTCAACAGGTGCATATTGAATTCTTTGTTGAACTGAAATGAAGCTCTGAAGATTCGTGAGATGGTTGAAATCTTGTGTAAATAGTATATATATCGTGACAGTGCTGAGCTTAGGAGCGGTAACAATGCCGAAAAGCCGTGATTCTGGCTTTCTCTTAATTCTGTGTGACTCATCATGGACATCTGGTGTACTAAATGCTCCTAATGTGCTATTTCTGTTGCAGATTGAACAAAAATATATATTTCACATCAGGCTTTTTCACAGTATGCTATCATGTCTTCATAGTTCTACCACTTTTTCTGGGAATGAAAAACAATTAATGGGGATTCTAGCATCGTGAAAATCAAAGCCTTGACAGCAGTGAATACAGTCCAGTATGGCTTACCATAATACAGGTTTACAGTTGTACAGTAATACAGGTTTAGACTAAGGAATTTGTTAGTACTCGTGTCATTATAGCCTTTGCTAACATAGCTAACACTTAGCCTTTGAGGCAGTGGGGGCTCAGTGGTTAAGGTTCTGGATTACTGAGAGCAGGATGGGATGCTGTAACACCAAACTGCCACTGGTGGGTCTTTGAGCAAGGCTTCTAACTCTCAACTGCTCAACTTGACAAATGAGATAAAATAAATATGTAAATGTAAATATACTATTCATAAGGATAGGAATCACCAGCGACCAACCGATATGACGTTATCACAATGCCTAGGTGCCAATTTGATTTTTATTGTGTTTCTATAAAAATCCCAATTTCATTCATTCCTTCATTTTCTAAGCCACTTAATACTAATTAGGGTCGCGGGGAGGTTGGCGTCCATGTCACCCGACTTTGGGCGAGAACAGAGCACCCCCAGAACAGCTCGCCAGGCCATTGCTGGGCCAACACACATACAACAATTCACACTCACACCTAGGGTGATTTGGAACAGCCAATTAGCATACTGTGCATGTTTCTGGACTATGGGAGGAAACCGGAGTACCTGGAGAATATCCCAATTTAATTTTAAATTTTTTTTATGTATGTATGTATGTATGTATGTATTTATTTTTTACAATTTTAAAACCTTGAACCATATAAAAGAAACATAATTGTTACTTCTACACCAAGTCAATCCTACCACATCCTACCAAATGTGATCCTACCACATGGGATGCTGTGCTACCTGCAAATGTATGAATACTTTAGATTGCGCCACCTGCAGGACTGGAATGGCAATATTTCACCAACTTGGATTCAAAGGTATGAATTAAAAAAAATTAAATAAAATAAAAAGATTTGGAGTCAGTGTGACGATACATAACTGAATTAATGTTATGTACCAATCAATGCTCTAACCACTCAGTTACACTAATGAGCTAATTAGCTAGCATTTGCTATCAGCTGGGCTTTCCGTTCATATATAAGCATATGAAAAATCTATTACATTAAAAATAAAATATTCTGGTAAGTTGAAATCACAACGTTGCACCACGGGATGCAGCAGCCATTGAATGGAGCTCTGGCCTGTACTGCAAAATGTTTATTAGTATACATGCCACATACTATTTCATCAAAATCACGATTTGAGCAGTATCCAGTACACAGTTTTTTTAATGGTTCTAGATTACAGAAGATCCCATGACATGTCTGCATGACATCACTGAAGACATGGGGCAATTTGAGGCAGATCATGTAGAAAGTAGAATGTATAAAAACAAACATCTGACACAAAAGTCCGGGTGGGCCATATGAAGAAAATATCATTTAAGGGCCTTTAAAAATTAAAATCTAACCAGCTACTTCCAGGCAGTTTGAAATTAGTTTTTTAAAACTCTCACCTGTGCTGAATAACTTCCAGGTCCTCCAGTTTCTCTGGAATCTCCATGCTGTTGAGCCACTGCTCCTTCTCATCAATCCACAACTCACAGGCGTCAGCCTCACTGAACATCTTATAGAGAGCCAGGGCATCCTGCAAAGCCTGTTTCCTCAGCCGGGTAAGCTCTGTCAGCTCCCTGTAACGCTCCTCGATGCCAGCCAAGCGTCCGCTGACGTCGGCTGACTGGGCCAGCTCATCGGGCACTGCCTGAGCCTGCTCGTGGAGGGAGTCAATCACGGGCCGATAGCTGGCCACCTCAGCTGCGGCATCTTTGTGTTTTTTGACCAGCGCCTGTGTGGAGAACTCGTCATGGCCGACATCATCACTCGAGACGATGCGCAGAGCGTCCAGCATCCAGGCGTCTACGTCATCAGCATCAGCCTGGAACTGGTGCAAGCTGCAAGCCTCTTCTAGACGTGCCTTGCGGACTGCAGCGAGTCTCTCCAGAGCTGCCCACTGAGCCTGCAAATCAGCCACCCGTTCACGGATCTTGGCCTCCCCAAAGTGTCCAGCATCGGCCATCGCCTGACCCTCACGCACCGTATGCTGCAGGTGCCCGGCTCGACCACTCATCTCATCCTCAAGTGCCCGGTGCTTACTCAGCAAACGCACGGCACCTGTCAGGTCCTTCCCCACATCATCTGATGACAGGATTTGCTCCTTCTCACGGATCCAGCCTTCTTCCTCAGCCATCTCCCAGAAAAACTTCCAGAGACGGCGAGACTCTTCCAAACGTGCGCGTCGCTCAGCCGCCAGCTGCGTCAACTCTTGGTAGCAGAACTCCAGGTGAGCCACACGATCACGGATCACCTGTGGATCACATGGCTTGTAACCTGTGGGAAGGGGAAGACACAGGCAGGTGGTGAATTGGTGAAACAGGGAAATATAAACAGGAAGAGAAGAAGGAAAGAAGAAAATTAAGTAATAAAAGAAAATGAGCAAATTAAGAGATGCCGACCTCTGTCAAGCAATGTTCACTGTGTGAAACATACTGTATTTAGTATCTGATATAGTATCTTTTCCTAAAGACTTCGGCTAGTAATATTTGTAAATAATCATTTGTATATCCATTAATAACTTTTTTTTTAGAGCTGGAACTAAAAAATATGGGTATTATTGAGGCACTAGATTGTATTTGTCCACAATTCTCCTCACCATCATCGTCAACAGCAAATTTCTGGGCATTGGCATTGACGGCCCGTACGCGGTCAGCCTGGATGGCGATATCAGCCTCCACTAGAGCGTGTTTCTGGAGCAGATCTTCCACTCCCAGCAAGTGCTTCCCATAATCCTGAGACAACAGTAGCATCTGTGGATAAAAACAAGTAATCAAGAGTTGCAGATTTCATCAAATCAATCGGGTTTTACATTAATGGTACAGCACACAAAGACTCTTAGTCAGATTTTTCATGGAGACATTTTCCAGAAAATTTCTCTGTTCTTCACTACTTGTCTTGTTACTAACCTCCCACTTGTGTTCTTCTGCCTATTCTCTCTCTCTCTCTCTCTCTCTCTCTCTCTCTCTCTCTCTCTCTCTCTCATCCTCCAACTTTCCTCACCTTCATCTCATCCATCCAGTCCATGATGTAGAGCATCTCCTGGAAGACACGCTGCACTCCCAGGTTCATCTCCAGCCTCTGCCTGCGTGCTTTCAGCAGTTCCAGTAGGTAGTCCCAGAGCCGCAGCACGTTGTCCTTACGTGCTGCAATGCGCTTGATGTCATGGTAGTTCTCCGCATCCAGCTCTTTAGCAACCGCTACCACAGCTTGCACACGCTCCTCGTAGGCTGCGATGTCCGTCTCGATAGCTTCGTGCTTCTTGGTGGCTGCCTCCACTGCCTGGAGGTCAAAGCCGAAGTTGTCCTACAAAGGAAGTGAGAGCGCATGAAGAGGTATATCTTTCATTACAAGCCTTGCTGAATAAAATACACAGTATTTCTGGTTTGTCTGGTTGCCTACTATTATAACCCAGGTGTGCAAAAACTTTGCTACATCATATACATTTGTGTTAGCTGGTATGAAACTTCTGAGAAGAAAAATGATACTGATAGGTCACCTGTGACACCAGCCGCTGGTTCTCGCTGAGCCAGGTTTCTCTCATGGCCGCCTTGCGGTCAAAACGGCGTGCCAGCTGCTCTAGCTTCTCCTGACGAATCAGCTCGTTCCTTAGGGCCAGCTCACGCTCGTGCTCTGCCTTCTCCAGACGTTCCCAAGCCTGAGCACACACATATACATACATTTATATCATTTTAACTATCATTTAGCAGTCAATCTGCCTCCAACTCACCTGCAATCACTCACCGTCACTTTTTGTGAGGTTTAGTTCTTGTTTCTGATTGATCAAAAAGGTGTTTACAGATTTCATTAAACAGTAGAAGTAGTACAGTAATATTATATATGTGTTGTTGTAAACAAAGAGATAGAGGATTACAACAGCACAAATTTCATTTCAATTAAAAAAATTTCATTAACAGAAATGAATGGATTTCACAGCTCAGAGTCGCAGTGCTTGGAGTAGCTGATATGATATTCCTTTTCTTACCCTTGTCCCAAAGAAACAAAGTGAGCAAATGGCTGCCCACTCTCAAGACTTCCTGTTCATTGCAAAAGCCAACAAAGTTTGTCAAGATTTTGTAAAAAAGGTTTAACTGACTGATGCTGAATAGCTACCTAGCAATATAGTAACAAGACTGTCTACATTGTAATATTTTGTAAAAATAATTAAAAAAAAGTATAAAATTTGGCTCATCATATGATACGGAGAATTATTCAGTCACAGAGAGTGTCATCTGGCTGTGACTTTGGCTTTGGCAGAAAAAACACTTTCAAACGAATAATTCTATCATACTCCGCCTCAATAATTGTAGTATATATTTCATGGAAATGACACAAGCTGATTGGTCCACTATCTGGGAATTACCAATTCTAAATTGATTAAAATAATCTTTATTCTGAGTGGATAATACTTGAAACAAAATAACACCCACAGTTTATCATGGTCACTTGGAGAAGGTGGTGTCATCATTAGCAATAAAAATGAAATAAATAAATAAATAAACAAACAAACCATAGCAATCTCATTTTAGTTTGCTTTTCTTGTTTGTCCTGTAGTACTTACTAAAACACCATTACAGGGTGAAGCTTCATTAGCAGAAGCAATACATTTTTAAAGAAATGACTGGTGGAGCAAACACACATTCACTGACCTTTCGCGTGGCACCAACTGGCTTATATAACGTGAGATCCTTGTTGTTGTATAAAAGGGCCTAACTTTAGGTTACTTTACCTGAATGACGTGTTTACACTAATACTACTAATAACATTATTAGTACATTACTACTACTGTCATGACATTAGTTACAATGTCATTAGTGGAGAAATTTGAATTTAAAACATGCTCTAACTTGAAGCTGAACTTCTAATTACCTAATTAGATCCTGGCATTAGACCTACTGGAAAGTTCCTGTCAATGTGAATGTTACTATGGTAATATTACTTTACTTTAATACAATCATTGTAAGTTCACAAATGTTTAATAATAACATGAACGTGAAAGGTAATAACTTATTAGGACCGAGCGCACACTTATGGACTGAAAACAGACAAACACACACACACACACACACACACACAATTTCCTGCAGAACAAAAATCGGTGCGTCACAGTACCTTCCGTGTAGCTCACACGAAAGGTAAATAAATCAAACTCTGATTAACTCCACTGCATAACAAAACCACGTCACTGACTATTTTTCTAAAACAGCACTAATCCCTAATGTGTTATTCCTTAAGAGCTGGTAAAGAGCTTAGATTTGTTCCAGAAACACATCTCACCTTGTTGATGTCCGAGATAAGCTTGCCCTCTCTGGGCATGTAGACTTTCTGGTTGTTGGCTCTCATTTTGCTTTGAATCGTGAACAGAAGGACTTCCAGGTTACCTTTCTCTGTAAACCTGAAAACAAAAACACAAAGCCGAGCCCCAGGCCTCAACAAATCAAATTCAGTTTGGGATTCAAGTCCACTTCATGGCATTTTTTTAATCAGTTCCAGCTGATTTGATGATTCAGTCAGTCTCAGCTCCTTTGCAGTCACTTGCATTCAGTTATATGTCCAAGAAATTTAATTCATGTATCCTTCAATTAAACATGACATGAGCAGAGAGAATGAAAATGGTGTAACGCTCACTTGGGAGGCTTCTCTACAGTGCGGTACGTGTTGAAGGCTTGGAGCTGCTGCTGGACTCCTACCAGAGAATTAGCAAACTTGCGGTTGTTCAGGATGATAATGGTCTGCTCAATCCACTCCAGAAGGTCTGATGCAAGGGACTCGTATTTCTCAATCATCTTCTCTGTTTCAATGGCATTATCAAGCACCTAGAGAGGAAAATTCACAGGTCTGTGCTCATTCTTTCGATTCTCTTTCATGACTAGAATATATAAAAGGGTGTAAAAACTTACTTTGCCAATACGTTTGCCCTCCACCTTCAGAGCCTTCATCTTGGAGAAATAGTGGTAGTATGTGACGACGTAAGTGATGACTGACTTTTCATCAGGATGATCTACACTGATATCTAAAAAAGGAATCATACTATATTGAATAAACAACAAGGCTGTTGTATATGTAAACTCTGTGTGTGTGTGTGTGTGTGTGTGTGTGTTTGTGTGTGTGTGTGTTTATATGCTTTGTGCATGTGTAAAGTTTTCTGTGAACCTTAATTAACAGCTGCAGTGAAACTTTCAGGTTTATTTTGACCAAGATTTTTAGCAAGTCAGTGCTGCATATTGTTTGTTTTTACTAGTGATATAGCTGACTTTTTTATTTGTACCTATCTTTCTGTAAATAAAAGCATAAATATAGTGCTCTTGAGTTTAGTTTATGATGTAGGCCTAAAATGTGCTTCCACTGTTGGACAGACCACGAGCCACCACTGAAAACCACCAGACACTGAAGAAATGTTCATTCATTCATTTTCTAAACTGCTTAATCCTAATTAGGGTCGCGGGGAGGCTGGTGCCCATCTCAGCCGACTCTGGGCGAGGACAGAGTTCGCCCTGGACAGCTCGCCAGGCCACCGCATGGCACTGAAGAAATGTAATGTAGAAATTATGCATTCTGTTTAAATCTATTTGTAGCTTTGTTAAGCTGTGCCTTCAGTGCAAAAAAATTTAAGACTAAATAAATGAAATTACGAATCAAATAGCAAAATAAATTGACAAAACTTGAGAAAAAAGTCCTGATATGTAACGAAAATATAAATATGGCTATACCACAAAGCTTTATGCTTTTATGCTTGATGTTTAAAAAAAAAAAAAAAAAAAACATGGATATTGGGTTTGGAGCTCAAGAATTGATTTATTCTCACATGGTGGCACAGTGACCTGAAATCAATCTAAAAATCTGCTTTTATAATAAGATTTTATGATAAGCGTGCATCATGCAGCTCATTGGAAGTCGGCCTTCAGCAGAAAGGGCAAGAGAAGGTTCATACCCTCAGGGTCGAGCAGTTTAGTGAGGCCCAGGTGCTGCTCAGCCAAGTTGAAAGCATTCTGCAGGTTGTAGTGAGCGTTGGACTTCTTTAGCTTGTCAAAATCAATAAGATCCGGTCTATGAGAAAGGGAAGACACCAGTTTCATGGAGCGTCAAATAACACAGGATGGGACCACATAGTGAACAAACTGAGCCAAGAGCTGAAGGTGGAATCTTGGCAGCTGTGGGTGGGCTTCTACCTGTGTTTGTGAATGAGGGCGTTGAATGCCATTCCGTCACGCCAGCTGGTGGTGAAATTGTGGATGTTGACATTTGGATAGCTGGAAAAAACACAGATAATGCTCAGGTCATATACATATATACTTATATCATTTTCTCAATAAGATTAAAAGTGATGAACAAACAACTTACCCTGCTGTCTTCATCTGACACCACAGAAGCAGAGCATCTTTAGCCGAGCGCTTCTCTTTATTGTCTTCTGTTACGACACTGATGTCTTGGATCTGTTCCATTCACAATAATCACACAATCTGGCATAATTATTCACTCATAACATATACAGAATTGTGGTTAAAGAGTTTATAGGTAACCTGGAAGCGGAGGATGATGGTCCAGATAAGGCCGAGTGTGAGGCGATGGTTGCCATCAACAATGTCATGGGAGCCCATGTTCTCCAGGTGGACGCGTTGTTCCTTGAGGAACTGCAGGGCTTTATCCACATTCTCCAGACAGTGAATTCTCATTCTGCCCTTCGTGGGTTTGGGCTGCAAACAGCAAAAGACAAATGATTATTTATGTTGTCGGCAAAACATTTCCTGATGCCTTAAAACTGAAGGAATGGGTCGATGTACATCTAGGAAAAAATGCTTTGGACACATTTACGCTATCAAAGGTTTTTCATGTTCTTAAAATTAAAATCTTATAGCTGTATGGTGAATGATATGCAATTTATTTACTAATGCCTGAAAATAAGCTTGTTTTCCAAATGTTCGGTATTAAAGATTGCTGCCACTTGTTTGTATCCTGATTAATTTGTGTGTGAGAACAATTATACGTAAATTGTTTCCACTTGGAGTCATTCACACATTCACACATTCTCATATTCTGTTATTTGTTGTGCCTAAAATTCTGTTGTTTTTTGCTTGTATTCTGAATTTTTGTAGTTTGATTTAGTCAAGTAAAGTTTGTTTGGCCATCGCCTGGCCCTTTTTGTGTTTTTTTTCCACCAAGTGCACATGTTAATTTTTTATTTTTTCACTTCCTCTTTTTGAATTAAACATTTACTTTACTTTTACTGAAACTGTAGACTCCTTCTATAAAATAAATCTCACCTTGAGGTTATTTATTGAGGTTTCATGTTGTTTTTTGTTTATTTTATTTTTGTCATAAATTCAGTTAACAATTTTGTTTAACTGCTTATTAAGTTTTTATAAAATAATTTGTCTCGATGACCAATCAGAATTAAGAATTCAACAGCACTGTGGTATTTTTGTGATAATGCAGACACTGTCCTAAAGCAGCTCACCACCATTGAGTCTCTGACATTTCTCAGAACTTGGCAACAGTAAATGTTTCTGTTGGTGTAGTATCAGTTCTGGTTTTGGCTGACCCTTTGAAATCAGAGCTGTGAAATCAGCACTGTATTAAAAAATTGGGACTGGCACACCCCCATTTATAATCCATTCTGTCCAAAAGAAATATTTAAAATGGTACTTATGCTAGTGCTCTGCAGTTCCTTTTGGATGCTGGTACGAGTCCAAAATCACTAATAAGCAGATCTGCATTTTTCACTGATTACTTGATGGGAGGCATGAAGATCGTGCAGCACTTGTGTTACATTTTGGAAGTTAACTGTAGCTTTTTTTTTTAAAACATTGTTATACTTTTAAATGTTTCTCAGACCTCCAGAAATTGTTGCAAAGAGGCTAGAATAACAATGTGACAGTTTTAGATTTAAAAAAAAAAAAACTACAGAAAGATTGAAGGACCATCTCTAGGCCCCAGAACAGCTTTGGGTAAAGATTCGACGCATCTCTGAAACATTCCTGGAGCAACAATCAATGCACTTCCAAAAGATATTCCTTCAGTTGTAGCTTCCAACATATATCTTCAAAAGATGCTTAACTGGAATGGTGAAAAATGAAGGCCATATCATTATCGATATTATTATCATCATCGTCACCATCATCATTATCAACAACATCGCCACAATCAACATAGCTGTCGTTGTTACCATTATCATTATTGTCATCATCATCATCATCATCATCATCATCAACATTGTCATCATTATAGTTGTCCCCATTATCTTCATCATCATCATTATCAACAACATTGCCACGATCATCATCATCGCTGTCGTTACCATCATCATTATTGTCAATATCACTGTCATCATCATCTACAACATTATCGTCATCCCCATCATCTTCATCATCATCATCATCATTATCAACAGCATTGCCACGATCATCATTATCGTTACCATAATCATTATTGTCATTACCATCATCATCATCATTATCATCATCATCATCCTCATATCACCTGGTCAGCTTTGTGTGATATGATTGGGGGAGAAACATTATAAAAGAAGCCACACCCCTCAAGATAGAAGAATGATCATTCAAAAAACCTTGTATTGATCCACATTATGAATGCTAAAGAGTGACTGGACCCAGAAATATACAAACGCATCCTCAGAAAATATCAGCGCCCCTGAGTTTTTCCCCTTTAATCTATCACCTGTCTGTATGTCATGAAAGGAATTAAGGATATATTAAATGAGAAACACTGCTCAGTTCATAAAGTTCAGCACTGCCATAAAAATCTGTCTGCAGTTACATTAACTTTCTCTGTAAAGCCAAACTAAAGTTCCCAAATGACATCTTTGAGACCACGCACAGGTGCACTGCTGACAGAGCTGTACAGGATAACGTGAAAGCGTGATAAACTGCAGTATCCCGCTCCAACTCCTTTCCTGTGGGACCACGTGTTAATGATGTACCGTGGCCTTGAGGACAGCCTGGGCAAACTGTATCTATTCCGACATGCACGATAGACAAGTGTGGTTCTCAGAGGAAAAGCAAAGTTCCAAAGCACAAGATAGATTGAGAGACTTTTGGATGGAATGTCCCACTTTAAAGGGGATTATAGTGTGTGTTTTTCTTTCCCCCACAGCACTCTGTTGTTGGATTTATTGTGCAAGAATTTGGGAAATGTCGTATGCACCATTGTGTGGAGATAAAAATATGCTGGAGTTTCTAAACAACTCTATCAGCATGTATGAGTGAATGAGTAACTGGCTGGCGTCGGAGGCTTGGACGCTGGGTATGATGTTACTAGGAGACTTTGTACTGAGGCGTGGTCACTGCGTCTGGAGAGAGAAAGAATAAAATAATTGAGGCTGGATGTGGGGGATGGTGAAGGAGAAGTGCTGGTGCAGGATGCTCTAAGTCCCTTGAGGACAGATACCGACAAGTATTTCAGACAGCACATGATCTGCAAAGAGAGCATGAGATGAGGTGGCGGCAATCTACTAGAATGCTAGACAGGGTAAACGGAGAGCATGATGCTTTCTGAGGTGCTATCATCCTTGTGTGTGCTGAGTGTGTAAGGTGGCCTCATGTAGACAGTCACTCACTCTCTTTCTCTCTCTCTCTCTCTCTCTCTCTCTCTCTCTCTCTCTCTCTCACATACACACACACACACATACATACCACACCCACATACTGCAGTGGCATTATGTCTCTTTAAAATGCACATGGCTCACACACAGCAGGTGGATAGCAATGTGGCAGCTCTATGATGACATCAGCACTTTTCAGTAAGAGTCACTGAAGACGTGGAAACCTTAAATCACAATTAAATACTGGATACAAAAGGATTAGATAAAATCACGATGGCTGACATTTACAGGAGGAAGGTCTCGATGAAGATATCCTTATAAGATGGCCTTATTAGATGCAACATCCATCTTTGCAACGTCACCAGACAATTATTTCCAGTCATGCAGCATCAGGCTCCTACACAGAGTTACTAAGTTAATGGTAGCTAAACTTATGTTTTAAACAAGGTTTAAGGTTGTACTGGCGACTACACTCATACACATTCAAACAACAAGGATGCCATTAGCTTGACAACAACTAACATCTTTAAACCTGTTTCTGTGGTAAAGGTGATTTTAAGCCCAGACAGTATGCTGTCTACTGTCGACATGCAGTATGACTACTACAGAGGGTAAAACAATGCTGTTTACACTCTAATGGGCTATATGAACTGTATTAGAGGATGTCAACTGGCAAATCCCGATCCAAGGGTTGTGATTGTAGAAGTATTTCAGGGAATGAAAGCTACAATGTTGAAGACATCAGTTCATAAATGTGACCCACTCCAGCATAATATGGATTAAGTAGGAAATTTTACATACTGAGATATTCATATATTTGGAGAATTTAATATGAAAGAGAATTTAATATGTTCCAAAATGAAAACTGACTGAGTTACATCGCTAATCAGGAAATGTTACTTTTGAGAAAATAGCGATTACAGTTACAGAACCAGTTTTTGAATGCTCGCATTTGAAACTCCCTAGAAACCATAAACTAAATGAATCTGGCTCGTGACCAATCAGTACAAACTTCCTAGTGTTTCCTAGCAACAGATGAGTTCTATTTACAACAATTCATGTCTGTTTTGAAGCTTCTCACTGGTTGACTGTATGATTCGGGGAATCCTTCTGGGATTCTGTAAGTAGGTAGATTATTCTGGTACTATAATATGGACAACAGGGAAAACTCTGAGCAATCACAAAAGCAGATTGAAAATAAGAAAGTTTTCCATTGTTTTAAACAACTTGGACATGGAACCCTTTCTTAATCATGTATTTTAGCATGGAGCGATTGTGTTTATGGACATTTGAACTTAAGATTTTGTTTTGAAGGCTGTATTTTTTGCAGTATCACATTTTCACCCAGGTAAGCCATTTTCAACTTACTTTGGCTCTTACTCTAAACACTACCTTGTGACTTAATCCGTATTATGCTGGCAACATATGCATGTTTTCACTGATTTTTATTGATTGACAATTTATTTTGCTTTTCTTGTCTAATTAGAAAACTGACACCATGGGATGCTTTTCAAGTTACTCAAATAGACAAAGATTCTGAGAGACTCACTATCGACCTGTAAAATGTATGAATCGATCTGTTAGGCAACTATGCATTTCTTTGGGTGAATGGCTTTCTAGGTTCATTTCTATTATGATTAAACATAACCTCATAAATAAATATACAGGCTCTAATGAGTATTTAAGGTAATTATTATATATTAATATAGGCATATGGGAACAATGTGATCTGACTGACCCACTCTGTTGAGATTAAAAAACATTAGTAGTACACCCGAGTGGATAATGCTTGAATCAAAATGACCGACAATACCAGTTTGTCATGGTCACTTGGAGCAGGCAACATCTTCATTATCACACGATAAAATAAAAATAAATCATACAAACCTTGTTTTAGTTTGTTTTTCTTGTGTTTCTGCATATCATACACTGAAACACCTTGTGTAATATATACTAAAATATTTATGTGCCTCAGGCTTGGTGAATGTCGCTGAATTTAATAGTCCCTTTGACATTCCTTCTGGGTGACTATTCAGCAACATCCACCTAAACTTTGGTGCTTAATTGTTAATTACTAGTTCTGTGTTTAGTTCTTGCCCTCTTGTTTAACCCTGAAACGTCCTGCCAACGCTTCCATTGAATCATTGTCAAATCAGAATCCAATCACATCGACTTGAATGTAAAATCGCTAGTCTGTAAATCGGAATCAAATCAAATTTAATCAGGGCCTCTCTGTCAATACCCAAGGCTATGGTGAGTTTTGATCTGTCTTGAAAAACGGACACTAAAGTAGACTTTAGTGGGATGACTGTAGTAACTGCCATTAGGGCCGAACTGGGAGCAACTCAATGTGTCCTTTAGTATATTAAAAAAATCCAAGTACATCAAAAGGAAAGTATTTAAGAGCTATGAAGTGTGGCAATGTAAACCAGCCTGTTACAGGTGAATGAAACTATTTCACGGGGATATTGAATGTCACCACAACAAAGCCTTGACAGTGTGAGGGCAGGATGCTATGTAGATGCTTTCCGAGAGTAATCTTCCTCACCACTCCAGAGTGTAAACTGATCCTGCCCTCAAGGGTGAACCAACAACTTGCTCTTCTTTCCCTCTTCCTGTTTAGCATTAATTACCTTCTTGTTTTACATCTATTCTATGATTATTTAGGGTTCATTGTGCTAAAAAACTAAATATTAAAGTATTTATCAAAGGCCTTTTCTTTATATGAAGAAAAAATTGTAACATGTTAAATTTAACATTTAACATAAAACATATATAGTCCAATAACAATCAATAGGGTGAAGATTTAACACTCATTGCAAGGAGTTTAGAGCGGTTTGCATTTAAAATTGCTCAGTTGATGTTTCAGAATTTTCAGTGTAAATATAAAAGCCAAAAATGGAGTTTTGGCAGAGGTTTTGAAATTGTCAGTGTTTGTGAGCAAAAACTTGGTGGGGACACTATGCTACCTGAGTCCCAGCAATGATTTGATTTTTGAATGTCTAGGTCAAAGCAAGGTCACAATATTTTGGAGATAGAGCACTTATAACTTTGAAACAACTGCCGATAGACATGCTGTTACTATGGAACACTAACTGGACACCATATATGGACTTTCAAATAAAAAAGGTCACGTTACTTTTGACCTTGAGCGACCATAAAAGGTCAAGCCTCAGCCAGCTACTAAAACCTTTGATTTTTAAATTCATTTGGTCACATCCACATACTACGAAACATATTGTAAGAAGAGCACATGGATAATTAAGACTCATATAGGGCCTATTTACTACATTATCCAGCAGAGTGGAGGAAGTACATTACATTTTTTTATTAAATTTTTTAACAAGTTTTAATTATTTAACTTTTGATGTTAATTTTGCTGCGGTGTAGAAAAATAATCCATTTTGGTGTACAGTAACTTCTTCATGCCAGGTTGCACCATTAACAGCGTTACAGCAGGAATAAAAGTATTTTATTTGTTTTTTTAGGCAACACACACCAAAAGCAGAGAACAGTATGTTGAAAACTGCTTTAGAGTTCAATTTAAGAAGAAATTAATAGCGCTTGCACTTTGAAACAAAATTCATACCATAAACAAATGAGTAATACATGACTATTTATTGTCTAATCTTTATTTTCTTAGAATTAAAAAAAACTCCTGAGGAAGGAAACTGTAAAGACATTAGCTGGCGTATATTTAAAATTCAGCTGCAATCGTCTTGGACATGCAGAGCGTAGCCTTGAGACTGTGGATACTGTGTTTCCTCTGCTGTTTGCCTGAGAAAGGAGATATCTAATCAGTAACCTTGAGGACGACAGGGCGAGTTTGTGTGGACGATGTAAGCTGCAGTTACAGCTGTGCTGCATTCGTGTCTGCTATTACTCAACATACAGTATGACTCATACAAGGGTTACAGCTTCCTCACTCACCCTTGTACTTAGAGGGATGATACCACATAACCAGTAATGATGCAAATGAGTTTATTCAGTGGTGTAAACTTTACTTCAACTGGCAGTAAGAACGACAGTGGGAACTCTTTGCACCCTATCCATCATGTCATTAAAGCTTACCAAAAAGTATTCAATATTGATAATAAAGACGTAGTATTATTATTATCATTATTATTATTATTATTATTATTATTATCATTCATTTTCTAAGCCGCTTAATCCTAATTAGGTCACGAGAAGGCTGGTGCCCATCTCAGCTGATTCTGAGCAAAGGCAGGGTATACCCTGGACAGCTTGCCAGGCCATCACAGGGCCAAAACACACACAACCATTCACATTCACACTCACACATAGGGACGACTTGGAACAGCCAATGCGCTGCCCATCAATCCTTTTTTTTGTGGAGCCTATCCCTTCTGACTTCAAGTGCGAGGTGGGGTTACACTCCGAACAGGTCACCAGTCATTCACACATACATCTGTGGGCAATTTAGGGTATCCAGTTGATCTAATATGCATGTCTTTGAACTGTAGGAGGAAACCAGAGTACCCTGAGAAAACCTATAGTGCCACAGGCCATGCAAACCTGTAAATCATAAAGAAAAGCCTTAGGCCAAGATTCAAACCCTGAACCTCCTCACTGTGAGGTGATAGTGCTAACTACTGAGCCATCATACTCCCACTGCTGTTGGCTCAGCATAGTGGTGCGGCCTGTCATTTTTTACTTTGACATGAGTGAATAAGTTGAGTAATTAGTTTGGAATTTGTTTACACAATTATTTGTAGTTTTACTTAAGTACAGATGTTTATAGCTGCTATTAAAGAAGAGATGCGTGTTTCATGGACGTTCCACAGCAATAATTGTAACTATAAATGGTTAAAAGTATGAGTTGTCATGAGTGTATTCATTCATTAATTCTGTGGCACCATGCAAGAACCAGACAACCCACAAAATGTTCAATTTTATCTTTAAAAAATGTATGCAAAATTTATGTAAAATAAAATTTGTCCCAATCTGGGATTTCATAGCAAATCTGTAAGGACCTCAGAATCACGAAAATGATTTCTGTACATTAATCATATAACCAACATTACAATTTTCAAACAAGTAGTTCAGATACATATATCAGATATCAATTTATTACACCATGGTGAGCATTTAGCCTTCATTTTCCTCTCTATCAGATGATGTTTGGTCAAGCTCTGATTCGGAACCCTCTGAGACACTTGCCTCATCACTATTCGGCACATCGCCAGACTGACCAATCTCCCTTCTGAAACGTCTCGGACTTGGGTATGAGGATTAAAGGCTTTCATAGAAATCGCTGTATTCAACTGGGATGTACTAACAGAGACTTTGAACTGCTACTGACACCTATTGTCCACTGAATGAACTAATACTGTTCTAACAATTTTATAGATTATACTATGATGCCTATGGTCTACAATAGTGCACTGGACTCACTTTTATTGGTCAAGTGAGTTATCTGGTTCTTGCATGGTGCCACAGAATTAATCCTGTTTTGGGTCACAGGAAAGCTGGAGCCAGTCTCGGTTGACACTGGGCGAAGGTGCAATACATCCTAAACAGTTCGGCAGTCCACTGCAGGATCAGCATACACATACAAGCATTCACACTCACATTTTCTAGGGTCAATTTGGAATAGCCTAACACACATTTCTTTGGACTGTGGGAAGAAACCCGAGCATCCGTAAGAATCCCATGTAAGCACGGGGAAAACATGCAAACTCCAGTTTTGAGCTTGAGTTTACAGACGCCCATGATTGGCTGGAGATCGCTGTGAGTGACAGCGAAGTGTGCGTATACCATTCCTCCCTCCAGTAAGAGCTCGGCTAATTTGCTCCTATGGGCTCCCAGTCCCCCCAGTGCAGAAAACTGGGTTATCAAAGGCCAGCCGTGTTTCTCACTGTCTGTGGTAAAGGGCATGTAAAAGAAACATTGCTGTCGTTCGAAAAGAGTAGGCCATTGGATTGCCATCAGTGTGTTTCTGCCCTGTTGTCACTTGAAGTCACCTGATGGGCTGGTGAGCTGTCCAGGGTGTACGATGGCCTCACCCATAGTCGGCTAAGATGGGCACCAGCCTCCCTGCGACCAGAATTAGGATTAAATTGTTTAGAAAATGAATGAATGAATGATTCCCGGTCGCGAATGGCTGCGGCATGGGGGCACAGTGGTGTAGTAGTAGTAGTGTGTCCACCTCACAGCAAAAAGGTCCTGGATTCAAGTCCTGGGTTTGGGTGTTTCTGTGTGCTGTTTGCATGTTCTCCCCATGTTGGCGTGGGTTTCCTCTGGGTATTCCGATTTCTTCCACAGTCCAAAGACATGCACATCAGGCGAACTGGCTGTTGCATAATGCCAATAGATGTGCATGTGAGTGGTTGTGTATGTGTTGGGCCTGCGATGGTCTTTTGGCAAGCTGTTCAGGGGGTACCCATCTTTCTCCCAGTGTTGGCTGAGATAGATAAAAATTATCACTTGAAGGCCTAGCTGTGGGCGGGGGTTCTGGTTTCAAAGTGGACCCAAGGTTATGCTCGAACTAACCCCCTTCCTCGACGACTATTCCAGCTCATTGTTCACTGCTGTTCTGAATAGCAACTCTATCTGTGTCTAAAGGCAGGATATTATGCTGGGTGTAATTAGATGATGCATGCAGTTAATCATCTGGCTGCCTTTTCTTTCAAGACACCACTTATTTGGAAGCCCAGAGCTTAACTCTCTATGAGCAGATGTCGGTGTGTGTCAAACACATCACAAATGAACAAATCCCAACTAGATCTATATCCCAACTTTCTAACCATTTTGTTAAGCACTTGCCCCGGAGCTCAATTTTATATTCTTCTGTAATTTTGGTATTAGGGCAAGCATGTCCTGTTTCAGTGAGATGATGTCATCAGGTGGGGAAGTTAAAGAGATACTCACCAGCTTCTCTCCAGAGAGCACCTCCAGGAGCTTGATGAGCATGCGTCCATCCCGGAGGTCCATGTACAGGTCTGTAATGCGGCAGGAGACCCGTGCCAGGTGTGAGTTGACCCATTTTGTGAAGGTCTTCTTCTGCACCGCCTCACGTTCATCTACAGGATGGACGAAAAGGAGAACGTTAGAAAGAGAATTCTGGTGTTTGTTAACTTGTAGATGGTGACCAAAAGCTGAAATGAATTGAATGGGGTGTTGAAGGGGAGAGGGGTTAGGTATGTTTGAGGTAGACACTGCTCAGTGAGTCTGGGAGGGGGCTGAGAACATCTGGTCAGTAAGCATTTTCATACCATTTACATACAGTTGACTCTATATCAGTGGGGTTGAGGACGATTTAACCAGTATATGCCGTTTTAGACTACATGCAACTGATAAAATCCAGATTTTTTTCATTTTTATATAAAATTGCCTGTTTACAGCACTACTTTAAGCACGTCATGTACTATAAGTATTTCTGAGGATGTCGCCCTGTTAATGTTTTGGTCCAGTTTCTTCTCTGATTGTACTCACCTTGGGTATTAGTTTGTATATTCATACTCTAATACACATGTTTCCATGTCTTGTCGAGAAGTATCTTTACAGTTTTAGGTTTGTTTTACCCAAGTTTTGTATCCTGAAATCAGCATAACTGGTCCTCAGTATTTATTTTGTTTGAATTTTTTTTACATAATTTGTCTGTTTATTCTTTTAAACTCTACTATTGGCTTCCACTTGAAAACTTTTCTTATATTGAAACCAGATTTATTATGTAATCTAGCCTACAGATTTCAGATAGGAGCCACAATCAAAGTGCATATCCAAGTAAATAAAAATGGACTAATAAAAAAATTCAACGTTTTCCTGCGTTGTATTAATTCCTCTCTCAGAACTTTAGCTTAAAGCCATTCTTATGTTTTTGAAGCAGACTATAAAGCATTTCTATTGTTGTGTTGGTCTATCAAATGCTATAAATATTAATGTAGGAGTGGGTGTGGCTTGAAAAAAGCATATTTGTTGCAGAATTTGACCACAAAACCATTTTCATATATTGATACATTAAACATCCTGCCAACAAGAGAGCCCACGGTTTAAAAGGATTTGGTTTCTGTGTGGGCAGCTCGGTGGCGTAATGGTTAGCAAGTCCGGCTCAAAGCAAAAATGTCCTGGGTTCGGGCCCCTGGTCTGGTGAGAGCGTTTTACCGTGGAGCTTGCATGTTCTCCCCGTGTTTGTGTGGGTTTCCTCTGGGTACTCCAGTTTCCTCCCACAGTCCAAAGACATGCATATTGGGCATTTGCTTGTTCTAAATTGAACCTAGGTGTGAGTGTGAATGGCTGTGTGTACTGGCCTTGTGATTGTCTGGAGAGTGGTGTGAGTGTCAGGGTGTAGCTACGGCTACACTTGCACATCACACAAAGAAGAGTTTATTTTTATCCACCCAATTTTCCTGTTATTGCATTCCACATTCCTGCATAGACGTAAGCGTCTTATTTGATTGTTCTCCCCCTTTTAGCGTCTTTCCTGATGCAACCCTTTGCAGACGATAGAAGACAGGATGGCTTTGGCTCCCCTTGACCCCCACACAGCAGTCCAAACAGAGACAGAACGAGACACCGGACAGGGTGACAGGGGTCAATGTAACCGAGAGCCCGGCCCCAAACAATAGAAAACCAGCAAACACAGGAAGAGTACATCTGCCAGAGTGAGCAGACAGAGAACATGAAACCAAACAGATGGGATGACACTTAAGGATACAAATAATCCTCCAAAAATAAATAAATAAATATTATATATAAATAAATAGAAACCAAAGAAAATAAATATCAAATACAGAAAAATTACAAGTATTCTCATCATTCAAATTAGTCTTTTAACTTCTCTTCATTTCAATATTACTATTATTTATTACATTTTAATAAGTATATATATTTATATACATACATCTCTATATACATTATTATTTTACTACTATATAAATGAAACATGATCACAGTGAAATAATATACACAGCTAATATACGTATCAACATTTTCATACATTAAATAAATACATGAATTAATGAATGAATTCACAAAGCAGATATTCTTTTATTAGGGATATACTTTATATTGTAAACAAATAGTTATAATACATATTATTCAAATATTTAAATGCATTTAATATAATAAAAAATAAATAAATAAAGTTACCATCATACTACTATACACTACACTAATAATTACACTAATAATAACTATGTTGTGTGCAAGAACTACAGTATGTCACCATGCAGATACAGAGGACTGGCCTATAATGTATGTTTGTGTGTGTGTGTGTGTGTGTGTGTGTGTGTGTGTGTGTGTGTGTGTGTCGGTGTGTTTGGTCACCTTCTGAATTCTTGT
>JAQMYF010000017.1:10420899-10445038 GCA_030014195.1 Neosilurus mollespiculum
GAGAGAGAGAGAGAGAGAGAGAGAGAGAGAGAGAGAGCGAGAGAGAGAGAGAGAGAGAGAGCGAGAGAGAGAGAGAGAGAGAGAGAGAGAGAGAGAGAGTGTGTGTGTGTGTGTGTTATGATTATAGACGGCTGGCTTTCACATACATGCACATGGGAGCAGAATGGGAAGTAATCGATATGTGAGGGTCAGAGATATGCAGTTGGGAAGCTGTAAACTGAAACACACACACACACTCACACTCACAATCTGCAAAGTGCTGAACTTGCATCTCTCTTTTCAATGTATATATGTTCCACATGTTCCAATGCCCTCCAGGAGGACCTGCATTAAAAACCAGTCAGTGTATATAGAGAGAGAGTCTCTATTTCATCTCTCTCTCTCTCTCTCTCTCTCTCTCTCTCTCTCTGCCACAAACAGAAATAATAATAATAATAATAATCATCATGATGATGATGATGATGATAATAATAATGTCAAAGTACTGAGGCGCGACACCACTGTGAGAAGAGCTCACAGATTAGGGCACCAGTACATTATATTACAGTTAACCACAACCTTAAAAGCATGGCTGTGTTCTGTTCTAGATCACACTAAGAATACAGCATCAGAGATACTCCAGATCCCTCATCCTGCTGCTGCCAAGCTAAACAGCACTGACATCTACAGCAGGTACGTGACAAAGGGTGGGCGATGCGGCAGAAACAAGAATATCACTGGGCTTTCACTTCAGTCTGTGTGCAATGCCATCGAAGGTTTCCTGATATTTAATAACAAGATATGGAACAGACAAAAGAGCAAAAAAAGTATTTAAAAAAGAAAACCCTGCTAAGGTGAAAGCCATATAACACTGTATGAAATCTTTAGTTGTTTAAACCACAGCACTTTGGAATTCTCAAATCTGACAGCAGTTGATTTGTTTTGACTGCAGTAGTTCTGACTGTAGGATGAATGTTAATCCTAATGCAAGATTGTTTCTAGAGTAACAACTGAAATAGAGAGTTCTAAGGTCTTTATTTAACAAAGAAAAATATATAATCAGTGATCTACTGCTGTTTCCTGTAAGCTGATGTTTATTTATTTACCGCAGCAGATATGGAGGGAATCTCCTTCCAAAATGTTTTCAGGTTTCTTGGCAAAAGGCTGCATCTTTTTTATGGTAGTAACTTAAAGAGGTAGTAAAGATGCTGGGAAAGGAACAAGTGGTTTCCCTAGCATATTCTCTATTATCCTGGAGATTGCAAGTTCGAATCCAGGAACCCTTGAGAGCTGATTGGCCAAGCTCTCAAGGGAGGGAGGAATAGCATATGCTTGCTTCCCTCTCACATAAGTAATCTCCAGCCAATAACAGGCATCTGTGAACTCATGCATACAAAGGGGCTTTTTTCTCCAAGTGTGTTGAGTTGCCCCTGAATTATACACACGCAGCAGTTTGTAAATATGCAGACGGCAGGCATCACCTGTCTTGGAGGAAGCATGTGCTTCCTGCTAGAGGAGGCATCCATACAGGTAGGAATTGGCTATGACTAAATTCTCCCACCCCACTTATCGCTTGTTCTTTAATAAATAAATATTGCTGCCATTGGAACCACTGTTGTGGTACAAGAGGAACAAAGCATTTTGACACTGTAACATTGCTCTGCTTCATCGCCCCACACTATCGTTGATTATTTAAATATAATTTTTCAATATAACTACAATTCACCATCGCCCACCCATCCCTTCTCTTCAAGTTCACTCTGTTCCCAGCTTCAGTCTGAACGCTCTACACAGGGAGTTTACTGTAAACTGATAACACCAGTGCTGATGGTTGCGGAGTCCCCATGGGATTGTGGGTAAAGGAACAATGGCGGTAGTGTTCCTCCCCTCAGCCCCCGTCCCCAACCCCGGGGAAGGCCACAGGAATGTGGCAGCATCTGGTCCTACCCTTAGGTAAACACATCCCTCTCTTTCCAATGCTTCACCATTAAAATCTGCCTTGCTGAGCCGTTAGGACCCTTTTACAATAAACATGACTTTGTACTTTTAAACTCCTCCCACATGGTAAATATTACGTTATGTCTAAAACGAGCACCAGTGGATCAAATGCTCCAGAATCAGAGGTCGTTTCTGAAGTATAAATAGTATAAATAGTATGAAAATATAGAAAATGGAATTATGAAATAACTGATGTTAGTTAATGGTGTTGAGAAAAACAACACCAGAGGCTGCACCTTCTACCTAGTTAAAATTCACATCTCATTAGTGTTAAAAGTACACACCCATCACCTCCCCGTGTACACCCTACTCTTTTATTTTTTGGCAGATTGAGGTTCTTGGCGTTCTCACTTTTTAATAGTCACTCTTGCATACAAACAAACTCTCTGTGTTATCTAGTTGAAGCTTGTCCTGTTGTCCGCACTTGCAAACCTATGCTTAATAGTGGCAAAGAAAAAATGTCTCTAAACCGCAGTCAATATTGAAGTTAAAAATAGTAGCAAAACATCTTGATAAAGTTGAGAACTAGTTATTAATATACTTAGTATGGTTTATAGCTGTTTTTAGAAATTTACTGCACTTATGTTCATTACGTCAGGACAGCCATTATCCTGTGGTGCTCATTTTTGTATTGTGTTCCATCTGTGTTTTAAATTTAAACACTTATTCAAGTGGATAAGTGGTGTGAGTGAATGGAGGCATATTTCTGATTTAGTGAAGTAGTGAAGACAACCTGGCGCTAATCCAAAATTTTATTACTCTATGAAGCACTGTTTATGATTAATATGTTCTCGCACTGTCTAGAAGACTGTTATCTTCAATTAAAAGTTTAACAGAATAAAAAAGAGCACTGAGAGTGCAAACCTCTAACATGTTGAACAAAAAAAGAAAAACAGAAGGTACACAGCACCTGATAATTTCAAAAAAATAATTATGTCATAATTTTAAAGCATATTCACTACATAGCAAGAGGGTCCCAGGTTCGATTCCCAGACTCTAAGCTTTTCTGAGTGGAGTTTGCATGTTCTCCCCATGCGTGCATGGGTTTCGTCCAGGTACCCAGTTTCCTCCCACAGTCCCAAAACATGCACAGCTGTATGTGTGTGTGTGTGTGTGTGTGTGTGTGTGTGTGTGTCGGCCCTGCAATAGCCTGACAAGCTGTTCAGGGTGTACCCTGCCTTCGCCCAGAGACAGCTGAGATGGGCGCCAGCCTCTCTGCGACCCTAATTAGGATTAAGCGGCTTAGAAAATTTATGAAAAACTGAATGAATGCTAAAGAATCCTTTAAAAAGTTCCGGAATCCAGAATTTGATCCGGATCATTTCCAAAATCTAATGGAGTCTTCCTTGTTCAAAGTTCCTCCTTAAGGGGGAAATTTCATACAAATATAAACATAACTTTTTGTGTAATCTACTAACAGTCAAATATACAAATAAAACCTGCCAACAAATCAAAAACCTCACCAAAACATTATCTCTTTGATTGAGGAAATAAAGCACTCAGGTAGATTCTGAGAGCAAGCAGTTAAGGTAAGATGCAGCTTTTTTCATTCATTTTTGTTCGGACACTAAGCCTCTAATTAAACATATGGAATTCCAGGGGTGCAGTATATTCTGAATATTTTTGCAGATGGATGCAATGGATTTCATAATTATTGAAAAAACCCTTGTGTAAATAATTGCAATGTTCATCATGACAAAATTTCATGAAAATTTTGGATCACCTTTCCGCAAAGCACTGACATTGAGAACAAAAGGTTAGACTCTAGACAGCAGCATCTCAACATGACTACAATGATTGCAAAGCTTATTGATTTATTGACTTAAAAATCCACCAAACAAGCCACACCCCTACATGGAAAACTCTCTGGAAAGGCACAATGCTAAAAGGAGAGACCATGCAAACTGAAATGCCAGGCAGAAAAAAGGAGGAGTGTGTTTATGTTAGTATATGTGTGTGTGCAGTCTAGAGATGACTTCCTTTCGCTCTCTCTGATGTATCCGCATCCTGTGGTGTGAGGCACTGCAGAATGAAATTCCTCAGACTTCATTTGTGTTAAATACGTGCCGGGGGCCACTGAGGTCACAGTGCTATGTTCAGGGCGTTTTCCTTTTCGAATTTTCTCAGTATACTGGTAAGAAATGAGATGAAATTAAGCAAAACAAAAAGGAGATTGGATTAAACGATTAGACTTGAGCCAGGCAGGATATAAATATGCATACCACTGAATTCATCCAATTTACATTTCTCTAAAATACTAGAGCAAATACATACAGGGCCACGTTTTCCACAAGTTGCTACATAGACTCAGTAAACCCTGTATATTTGCTTTCCGTATTAACCATAGCAAGCCTGCTGCTCTCACAGAGAGAAACATTGGCACTCACTTCTCAAAGAATATAAATGAGGGAAGGATGACGTCTCAGTGGGAGAACTGCAGGAACACGGCGCTGCGGGTCAAGTTCCTGGATTACGATTTGTCATCATACGTTCAGCTGCTATTAATTATGCCAAATTTTGTTTGGAACGTTTTTTCATTAGGCTGGGCGGACATGCAGGAACAAGTACGAGAGTTAAACAGTATTACTATATCCACAACCACTGGATATGAGCAATCATGTGCTCAGATTGTCTCCTCTACTACTAGGATATCAGCTCATGTACCGTGAGTACATGGCGGAGCAAGGATTCTGCAAAAAGTATGTGGGAATTTTCAGGAAATTTCTTGTTCTAGTTAGAGCAAAAATAGCGTCCAAGTGCAGCACTGTAGCTCAGGACTGAGTGCCCTGTTTTGGCATCAGTGCATGTTTATGACAGGTGTCTGATATGCCAGGACTGGCCTTGGGTGTGTGCTAGATCATGTGAGTGTCCCTGGTTCTCTTGCATCTGTATACGTACAAAAAGTCTGCATGTTCTCTCGATCTGATTGGTTGCCGTGCAGTTAATAAATTGCATATCCAGACCAGGGCATGTCTGACCGACATGTTAGCTGCTAGCTAGCTGCATTGTGCATCATAATTTTAGCAACTTCCTAAAAAGCATTCAGTGTTTTCTTGAAAATAAAAAGGTATACAGAAAATATCCTAAGAGATAAAAGACGCAAAGTACTCACTGCCTGTTAAAAAGCTTTTGCTCATCACAGTAATGGACATAAACCAAAAGCTAATAAAGCTCTTAGAGACACAGATGATGACGACCTGTTCAGAAGTTTGCAGTTTGAAAAAAAAAACAAAACAAATAACAACCTCCTTATTAACTTTATCTGCTCGGTCTATACAGAAAAACCCCAGCTTTTGGTCTTTTTATGCAGACCTTACCTTCAGTTCCATCTGTACTAAAGACCTCAGGCTGTGATTTCTTTCTCTAGACCTCGCGGTTGATTAATAAGTAGTGTGTATGTTATATGTCATATCAGTAAATAACATTATCAGGAAAATGACAGAAAATATTGTGATATAATATTTGGATCATATCACACTGCCCTATTTAAGAGGTAAATTTTTTCCTGTGTGAAGGTCTACAGGACAGAGGTTTATATTTTGTCATAAAGGAAGAATAACAACAACAACAACAACAACAACAACAACAAAAAAAAAAGATCTGCACTCTGTTACTGAGTAAGGATTTTAGGATTTAGTCGCCCCAGGGATCCAACACTCTATTGATCGATACTTCCATGTTAAATATACAGTATGCTGGTACAAAGATTGAAGAATATATTGTTATTGCAGTTCTGGGTTCTGCATCACAGTAATCAGGAAATGTACTGAAATAAAAATTTAATACCAGTAAAATTGTAGTATAGTGATTGGCACTTGCAGTGGTTTGAATTTCACATTTGGCTGCATTTTACTTTGACTGCCTAATGTGGATATGCTCTATGTGTGGATATGTTCTGGGGCATGGTCTGTTAAATGAAGTGATGTGTTCTTATGTTGGGGAAGAACATTTTCCTGTGTAATGCCACTCAAATAGGAATAATATATCACACTGTTAAGAAAGCAGAACAGCTTTCATGCTCGCTGCTCCGAGAGATCAGCAGGAATAGTGTTCTGTTAGTGCATGCTTCAGCGAAAGCAAAAACGAAAGTTCTGCTCACTATCGACTCTCCACAATGGAGCAAATGGAGTGCTAATTCCACCTGGCTTCTTCACTCATTTTTTTCCCCCTTCTGGATCTTTCTCACTTTCTTTTACACACAAAGCAGATTTTTCACCTCACCCTTTTCCCCTCACGTTGCCTCACAGCCAAGGCTCCAACAGCTTTATTCTATTTCTTTGAATCACTTTCATCAGTGACACTTCCAGCTCAATTCAACCATTTCTCCATCGCTGTAGCAAAGGGTCAGACTGCACAGACAGGCCATGACAGCAACAGTGTACAGCATGCTGGCCAAAAAAGCCTGGGAATTCTGCACACACATAACATGTTTTCAGCTTACAGACAGTCATCTGGGGTTCTGTGTCTAAGCACGGACACCACGGCCCTGCCAGCAGCCAAACAGACGGACACAGAGTGGGCCATGCTGTAAGAAGTGGAAGGTTGGCAGAGCTATATGTGGAGGACAAAAGCAGGGTCTCAGCATGGATCCTGGAAGATCCTTCACAGCTTGCTCTCAGAAGAACATCTGAGGCATCTCCAGGAGGTTCCAAAAGTCCTGGACCACTAGCAAGAAGTGTCAATTTGTTTTATCGTTAAAACTAAAATACATGCACTGGAAATGGTAATTAGGATGTGGTCTTGAAGTTAAAGCCGCGTTCACACAGGAAGTGACAAGCAACCCGCGAATCTCTTTGCCGCTAAACTGCACGAGAAATCACTTATTTTACACAGTCTATGGAAGCAAATAGGAAAGGGGTTGTGGGAACTCAGTGGTTTGCAGCATCTGTCAATCAACTGTACCTTTAAATCCCTTGAAATGCTCGTGTGAAAGTTCAGCTCAGTTGAACGCTACACCCGCCCACTTCATGCAGCTTGATAAAATTTCACCCCTCATTGCTCATTTCAGCGGTGATCGATTGTCACTTCCTGTGAGAATCTGGCTTAGCAGACCTATAGGGTTAATCTATTATTACTATTTTTAAGTATTCCAGAGTCTCTATCTTCACCAGAACCACTTTATCCTTTATTATTGTCATGGGGAGGCTGTAGCGAAGGCGAGGTACACCCAGAACAGTTCACCAGTCCATCATGGGGCCAACACGCACAATAATTCATACTCGCACTTACATCAAGGGGCAAATTTGAATATCAAGTTAGCCTTATGAGCATGTCTTTGGACTGTCGGAGGAAACTGGAGTACCGGATGAAACCCATGCAAAGATTAAGTGAACATGCAAACTCCATACAGAAACGCCATCGCAGGCCATGCGGCTCAGACCCAGGATCTTCTTGCTGAAAGGCGAACGTGCTAACCACAGCAGAACAGAATATCCATATTTATTTTCCAGAAGGTTGTCTAAATTTTCCAAGGATCTGCTTTTATATACCATACTTTTCCAAAACTCTCAGACATGTATATGATGTCGAACCCTACAGCAGAGAGTTGGCAGAAAAGGCTCCAAGCAGAATTCATTTAGAAAGAGATTAATGAATCATCCAAAGAACTTTCAGTGCACCCTTTATACTATATAATGTAAATAAACACCAAGGTACTGACCCGTCTTACTTTGTTTTACTCTTAAGTCAGGATTTTGTCCATGCTAGCTAACTCAACACTAGCTAACTCTCATGCTATGTGACAGGGAACTGAGCACGTGCAGGAAAATGCCACTTTCACACATTCATACAAATGCACATAATTGTCATGGTGATTGACAGGCGAGACAATAATGCAATGCTTTCATGATTTCTAGTTCTCTCTCTCTTGGATTCTGGCCATGGTTGGTTGTGTAGCATCACAGGGAACCGATATTATGATCTCCTGATGATGGGAACACTTTTCCGTTGTGTCAGTCTTTTGAAACTGTTCCATTAAAGAGTTAACATTTGGATAAACCCAATATCCAGCACTTCAGAGGAAGAAATAATTTAAAATTCCACTTTGTTATGAAGTTGTTATGGTTTCATCTGGATGTTCCCTTGTGTGAACTGTAGGCCAGCCGTGTGCAGTATACTCTGTCTGGTTTGTCTCTACTTTTTGGCAATAGAATAAATATGGTCCATTTGCCTTGGCTGATATATACTGTCCAGAGTGTCTCAGAAAAGTGTTAGTTAAGGGTAGGGTCAATTTTTAACTGTGTTGTAATATACATAACTCCATGCAAAAGATACATTTAATATTATTATGTATGGTTAAGTAAATTAGTATATCATTCCATAGATGATACATTTTTTACGACTGAGCATAAAGTTCCAACACACCAGAGTGATCTCAGACAGCTATATCACAGATGAAAGGTCATGTTGAGATCTTTTTTTCTTCAAGTTTCCTGCTTTTTGAGTGCGTCGTGATTTGGGACACGGTGAGGACATGGTTTACTGATTTACCAAGAAAGAGTCATCTGTCCAACTCTTTCCGAGTGTGATCTATAGCCCTGAAAGTAGACCGGACACAGTTCTTGTGCTTGCTTATAAATACATTTCCAAATAAAGGACCAGATGTTTTATATCGGGGCATTTGTACACTCTGATTTGATTAATATCTTTCTTCAGTAGAAAATGCTGATTTTTAAAACAATCATTCAGTGGTGCCATCCAGTTTTGGTTAGAGTTGTTGGAAGTTTTACATAAAAGAAAAAGAAAAACCACATAAAGAACAAAGTCATGTTAAAGCCAAAAAATAAAAAATAAATAAATTCTGAGGTTGTCAGACAGCCGAGAGCACTCCCACCGAGCAATCCAACTCAGGTACATCATCATCATCATACTATTAGCATCTCAGATCTACTTGTACAACAAAATGCTAATATTCTTTTCATTCTTTTTTATTCTGAATGACATTTTGACACACTAAATTAACAATTTCTGACTTCCACACATTCTGTCACTCCTGCTACCATTTCATCACTCCGTCACAAAGGTAGTTCTTTTGTTTCTTTCCTGTGTCTCATTAAATAGAATTACATTCAAAAGAAAAGCTATATACACAGTATATCAAAAATGGCAAAATATATTTGAGCACGCCATTGGTAGCATGAACCACAATGCTGAATGCAGACTGAACAAAAACAACCGCTCCCACCTTCTCTGACTTGCCATTGTTGTGCATGATGGCCCATTCAGACTACCCTTTTATTTACTGGTGCTTCGGGGAGGGGAAATTTAGCATATTTTTTGGAATGCTTGTAATGAAACTACTTGGAAGACCATTTTATTGCCTTTTCTGTCTTGGTTTACTTACTAATCCAGTCTGAAATGCATCCTTTCCTAGCCTGAGAAAGCAAATTTGTCTCTTCACTCAATCCCCCTTTCTTCTTAGATTAGGAGCCAGCACTGACTAAAAAAAACCCAGCAAGGCATGTTCCAAGGTTGCTCAATTTGATCCCATGTCTTTAATCAGAGAAGAGTCCCCATGCAAGACCATGTTCACCTTAGTGATCACATAGCAACGGCCATAAACAACTGAGCTACCTGCAAGAGTAGTCTTACCTTGTAGCTGCTTGAAACGCCCCTCTAGCTGGTTGTAGTTGAAGGGCATCTGAGACGAATACCCAGATCCATGATAGAGATCCTCGGCCCCCCCAGACCCCCAGTCTGTCTCCATGTTCTCTTACTCAAAACGGATCCAGAACTCCTAAACTCCTTGGAAACCACGGAAAAGCAAGAGTACCAAAAATGGAGGGAAGCAAGAAAGCAAAGCAAAGATTCACCAGGATTTCTTTCCTCCTTCAAACTCAGCTATATTCCTTTTTACCAGAGGTAAAAAAAAAAAAAAGAAAATCCAGAAGACTTAGGAGCTGGTCTGTTAAGAGATTATTCCAGTCTAGTACTTGAGAAATAGTCAACACAGCAGGATCTGTTCCAGAGAGGAGGAGGAGATGGTGAAGGAGGAGGAGGGAAGCATGCGTCTCCTCTGATTGTTCTCGTCCTGTCTTCCCTCCCTAGCCATTCAAAAGTGGCCTCTCCTCCTACGGTTGATCACACACACCTACAACTGTTCCCTTACTCAGCTTTTCCTCAATCAAGCCTCTCTCAGAAGAACAGTGATCTACAAAGTGAGGACCACAAAATCATTTCAGCATTAGAGAGGACTTGAAGCATAGCAGTCCAATGAAAAAGCTTCCCTCCAGCACAGCGCACCTTTGTTGGGCCAGACTAAGAGGAGGGTGGTGGGTGGGAGGAGGACTCGGGGTTGTAATTTCACCAGAGGCCCTGTGTATTTAGCAGTGATGTCACTGCTCTTATTACCATAAAGGCAAGGCAGTAGGCGGAGTGAACCAGGAGAAGGAGAAGTAGGAGGAGGAATGTACCAAGCTTCTAGTGACGAGAAGGGGTAGAAAACGAACAGGATGACATCCAGTTTCCCTGCATTGTTGTTTCGGAAGCTTGATGGATAGAAATGTGTTGCAAATGTGAAATGCTACAAGCCTTTTCTGGAATGGCAGAACGACCAACGTCCTGTATAAAAGCTCATTTGCAAACATCCTGCTTGAGCAGTCACCCGTGGCCTCCCCCCCACCTTTCCTGTCGAACTTCCGTTTGTAAGAATGCAAAGGGAAAGGCTCCACCATGCATACATGTGTGTGGACATTTAAGCGAGTCCTTCGAGTAAGTAAATATGTAGCACACTTCCTCTGAGAGTACTAGCCCTTGTGTCTTGAGCCTTCAGTCTGGGGGCTACTCCTGGGTTTGTCAGTTCTCACTAGAGTATATCACAGAGGGAAATTTTCCTTATGATTAATGATCTGATGATAAATGTAAGCATCCTGTCTGCTCTCTGTCTCCTAATGGGACAGAATTTGGACCTGCAGAGTCAGTTTTTGTTATGTACTAACAGATGCAGAGAGCGACTATGGAAAAAAACTGGCTGAGATTTATTCTGAGATGTAATTTAACTGGACTTATTTTATCATTTACCAGGAACAGCGCATGAAACCTTGTTAAGACTCGTATAAGTCTTCTCTTAACAGTTATATGCCTAAATGGGCCTCTTTCCTTAATTATTTAAAAAGATTCCTCATGATATAGAGGAAAAGTAGAAGGAATAACATGCGGAACCAAATGTGACCATGTTTCATTTTTCCCATTACACAATACGCACCACAGTTTATGGACCCTGAGATTTTGGCCACAAGATCTAGCCTGACTTAGTGGCTTTGAGAGGAATATTATAGAGAAATAGTTGTGGTTGTGTCAGCGGGCAGTCACAAGGAACCCACGTGCTCTCCACACCCCTGCAGGCATTACTGATCTTTTGTGAACTGTCTGTGCCCTTCTGTTTTCTGTTGCATCTGACTATTAACTGTGGAATGATTTCTCATAGAGCTTTGAGAAGTAACAGCCAGACATGTGTTTTTATGAGTTCCTTTCACTTAGAGTAAAGAAGGGAGGGGACATTTCCTGGAACATGAGTTAGTCACTCAGTTAGCTGCTCATTTCATTTAAAAAGGCCAAATTGCTATTTAAGAGACTTCTCATCAAAATAGAAAACACTTAATATGTTTTTATAGAGAAACCTGTCAGTTGAATAAAGTTTGACAGAACTGCATCCTTCAATGGGATTTTAAGAAGAAGCTGCATTAAAAAACCAAAGCACAGCATGATCCGTTCAACTTTAGCTTCATAAGCAAGAAGTCAGAACTCAGAGTTATGACATTTATTTCAATTAATCTCAATTTTCTTGTTATAGCCCTTTTAACAACTTTGCAGAAATACACTAATTCATAATTACGCACCAAAGGTGAGGTGGATGTCGCTGACTATTCAATTCAGTAGCATCCACCAAGCTTGCATATACTACATGGGAACCTAAGCAAAAAAAGCACGCTAAAATAATTTTTTTATAGTTTACTTAATTAAAAAAAAAATAACTGGCAAGCTCCTACCACAGACAGGTGCAGAGCCTAAAAGCTGTGTAACAGTGCCTCTTTAAACAGTTTCCACTGTTTTGATAATACTGTGCAGAAAAAGAATGAAAAGCACACTAAAACAAGATTTTTATAGTTTTTATTTACACAACATTTATTTTTACCACTACAGAGACTGGTGTGTTGAGCTGTGCACTTTGACCTGAGGTAATAATTGTTATAGAGTTTTTCAACATACTCGCTTAGGGTTTAGAGTTTAGGACACATGGGAAAACTGGCTCTGTAAAGGTGTGTACGCACACTAATTCAACATTTCACTAAAAACAAGAGGGAAAAAAGCTAAAATAAAATGTTTATAGTTTATATATTGTAACCACGACAGAGACTGGTCAGGTGAGCTATGTAGTTTAAGATGAACTATTACATTTACAATTACAGCATTTGGCAGATACTTTTATCCAGAGCAACTTACAATTATCATTTTTATACAACTGAGCAAATGAGGGTTAAGGGCCTTACTCAAGGGCCCAACAGTGGTGATAGTGGGGACTGAACCGCTGACATTCAGAATAGTAAAACATCGCCTTAACCACCAAGCCACCACTGCCCTAGTGCTACCAAGCTAACAGAGTGTTTTCAGCACTCATTCAGAGGTAATACATAGAAAATATTGGAAAACCAGTTTCATAATTTTACACTAATTCATAATGTTATTTGTAGTTAATTATATCAATATAGTGGAGTTTTCTGTGAGCTGATATATATTTAATTTTAAATCAAAGGAGTCTCCAGTGTCACTGGTAACCCCAGACAATTTGAATCAGTTCATCTGGACACACATGGAAAAATGTTTCATCACTTATCTAAGTAACTTTGTCAGTCTCAGCTGACTGCAGAACATTTGCATAATGTTTGAAAAGGTAAATGTACAGTTTATAAGGTTGGGGGAACCTGCAGTCAGTTGGGACTGGTGAAATGTTTCTACCAGTGAAAACTCTCTAGATGAACTGATTCAAACTTTATGGGATTTCCTTATCTGGATTATGGAGCATATATCAAGATGTCAAGGCATTCTCTGACAGACAATAACTCAGTATAATGAGATATCTACTTGTATAACCTCAGGAATTCTAAGCGAGGGTGATTTATTTGGTTTTTTTTCCAAGCCAGAGGTCAGAAATTAATAGCTGTATGTTTTAGATAGGTGTAACACTGCCTTGTACGGAGATACCAGCATTTCCACAACACAATGCCCTATACTATATAAACTTAATACTGCATTAAAACCACTAGAAACATGAACAATAAGCACAGTCTATCTTTTCAGCACAAGATAAGTGTGTCTTTTTAAAGATTGGTTCCCTGAGACAACAGGCCCTTCAGGACACATATCTCAAGTTTAAAATTTCACATGATGTTGCAATGTGATCTTGAAGAGCATGAAACTGTGAAACCACGCAATTCCAATGAGAGCAACCCATGCCAATGGTACATCACTAACAATGACATTTTATTGGCTGTGAACTCCTCATATTTGCTGAATTCAGCAAAGCGAATAAAACTGAGGTGTCTGGACAGGAAAGGTGAAGGGTAAGAGAGTTCATGGGTGCACAAAAGTGACGTTATGCGAGAGACATGCTAGAACCATGGAGTGGGTTTTTTTTTTCCTTTTTTTTTTTTAACAAGCATCTGTGCTACAAATGCAGGGAAGGAAGCCATGAGGAAAGAAAGAAAAATACATGGGTGTTTCCTCTGTAAGTAGCCATTAGGAAGACAAGCAATAAAGGCTTGAATTGGTGTAAACCAAGTCCTAGATTTATCAGCTTTGCCTCTTTAGACATATTATTTTCAATGTGGTTGGTTAAAGAATGACCCTTAATGTAACATATTAATCATTTCAATGTGTAGCATTGCTATGGTTTGAGCGGTCGACCTCATGTAAATAACATTATGCATTACTTTATCTGAGACACGTCTACAAGTCCAAGGAGGAGCAAACCTAATAACTCTAACCAATGCTTAAGCTTGGAGACACTTCCTTGGCGAAACATTTTCATGTTGCGTTACATTTTTTCATAATCTGACTGTCTGTTTCAGATCAATCTGGCAACCATTAATTGAGGCATGCTGAGGAAAGCGGTGGTGGGGCTGTATGTCATAGTATTGGCTCTTCTTATGGCAGGCCACATGGTCTACATTAGTGGGGTATGCTGAGTGCTAGTGGGGGGGATTCCTGCGTTATCGACCCTCTGGGACTAGAAAGTGTGCTAGCGTTACATTGCACTTCCTGTTAGGTGCATAGAGTCAGCTCAGAAATGCAAGAGTAAAGAACCACAGTTATTTGTTTCCAAGGAACTACCCATAAAGTTTAAGCATTGTTTATAATATATTAATGTTAAGTAGGGATTTTATTAGAGTTGTGCATCAGGATTGAGATACTCATCCTGCAGGATCCATAAAAAACAAACACAAACAGGAGTGGCCAGGTTTTGCTTTCATTTTGTAGGAAGCCAACGGATATGAAGCAGGAGACAGATTGGCAGAACTTGGAAGGATTGGTCAGACTTACTAAAGGAATGAGTGCGTTTGGGCAGAATTTCTTCAGGAAAGGAGGGTGATGGTGGTCAGAATTCCTTTTTGAGTAGGGGAATGAGTCAGAATTCCTTTGAGAGTGGGTAGGGTTGGTCAGAATTCCTTTGGGAATGGGGGATTGGTCATGCTTCCTTGAGGAGTGGGCTCGATTGGTCAAACTTTTTGGAGGGATCAGACAGAATTCCAGTGGGGGTGGTCAGAATTCTTTCTACAGTGAGGAATTATTCTGTAAACCTTCAGAACTGGGCAGATTGTTCAGAATCCCTTTGGGTTGGATAGAATAGAGGAACACTGATCAAAATTTCTTCAGGAGTAGGTAGGATTGGTTAGCACTCCTTTGTGTACATACCTCCAGGTTGGAGAGGATGATGGGAAGTCATAGATTTTGCCTCTATGCTGGCAGGCTTCTCCTGAGTCCCTGCTTGCCGGACAGTCACAGAAAGACCTTTTCTCTAGAATATTTACTTGACAAGATATTCATTTTTTTCATTTTCCCAACCTGAGCTGAGTGTTTAGCAAAGACCTAGTATGTCAATCAAGTAGCGTTTTTAGAAAATCATGAAAAAACAAAAGTCATCCCTCAGTAAGAATATATTTTACAAATAACCTATTTTTGCTGAACAGAACTGCAACTGATGCCATGTAGTAATTTACAGTTATTTACAGAAGGCATGGTGGATGGTGCTGAGTAGTCCCCGAGACGGAATAAGAAAAGTGCAATTCAGCCACATCCACTGGACCTGAGCTGAAAAATTGTTTCGGTATGTATTACACAAGAAAATAAACAAAAAAGGACATCAAAAGAAAATTTTTATGGTTTAGTTTTTAAATTGTTAGCAAAAGTAAACTATGCGTGACTAACACTGTCTGTTTAGCTTATTCATTCAGGGTACATACTATACAGACACATAAATAAACTGTGTTTTGTAAATGTGTTTCGGTATTAACTATGAGGAAACACTAAAAAAACAAACTGAAATAAGATTTTATGATTTATTTATCCATTTTAAAGCATGATAATGATGATGTCATTGTTTTGATTCAAGCGTTATTCACTTGAGATAATGTTTTTTAAATCCTAAGATAGTGGACTAATCAGATCATGCCATTTCCATGTAGTATTTACAAGAACTTTATTCACTCAGTGCTATTTTTTTTCCAGTGCCATTTTCATCTTGGGGCACTCGTATGCAATGCAAATCTCAAGGTCGGACATTTTGGCAATAAGTTATTCAAAGGCCTACTTTAACTGGTTTTGACCTCATGTCTGCAAACAGCACAGAAAAGACATGACCAGACTGACAAATTTAATTGGCTTACACAATTGCTAGGTTTCTGCTCACCAAGCCTCAACACACTGCTGAAAGTTGTTAACTTACTAGGTTTTACCCAAACAAAATCTCTCCAAATATGCAAAGGGTTGCTTATTCCAATCTTCTCCCTTACTACTGGGTGGCGTAAAAGAGAAAAAGAGAGAGAGAGAGAGAGAGAGAGAGAGAGATAGGCATAGGCACTGTGCTCTAAGGAATGCAGGAAAACAGAATCATGCGAAAAGCAGGATGCTCACTGGAATTCTAGGGGAGCTTTTTTCAACACTCCTAAAACAGGATTGTGGTCTCGGGCAAACGAAGGAGACCAAAAAAAGGACAAATTATATTTAATGTTCCAACTTTTTAAAGATTTTTACAGGAATATTCTCTGAGCTGTGTGGAGGGAGTAAACATGAGGTTTAGAGGTTTTAAACCAGGCCTGTTTAAGATCCACTGCCCTCTGCCAATAACAAGTCTCACTCCTCTGGTACTTCTAAGTACACACTCTCACCCAGTGCTTTCTCTTTTTTCTCGTCTCCCATGCCATCTTACAGTCCTTCAGTAGGCAGCCGTCATAAGCAATATCATGTCTCTGTAAACAGTGTCCTTATGGCACTTTAAAATAACAACTGCTGGGAGAAACTAACTAAAAACAATCATTCATTTGTTGAACTCCTTAATCTCATAAGGAGTCCTGGGGAGGCTGGAGCCAATCTCAGCTGATACTGGGTGAAGTTGGGGTACACCCTGAACAGGCTGCCAGACTATCACAGGGCAATACACACACAGCCATGCACACTCACATCCACATCCAAGGACAATCTGGAACAGTCCATTAGCCTAATGTGCATGTCTTTTAACTGCGGGACGTAACCCAGAGGAAACCCACCAAAGCATGGGAGAACATGCTAACTACTACGCACCTTGCCGCCCATTAGGTGAAAACAGACACGGTAGAACACACTACTGTCAGAATATACCAGTTATTTTTTTAATGCATAAACACAATTGGCTAGGAATGTTAAATAACATACTCAAATCTGATTGCAGGAGTAGGTAAAATTTCTAGTGTCTTCAGAGCACTACTGAGCCATGTAACAGAGACCATCCTAAATAAAGAATCCATGTAGTGAAGCAACCATAATGTAATGACGGTCTTTTGCTTGGATTATAAAGCATTAGGGGTCTGAGTATTGATTTTTCTGTACTCTGAGCCATTTACATGATACACAAAAGCATGTATTTTATTAGATGCTAATTTGCATATCTTTTTAAAAATACTAAGTAGAGTGAGTAAGACAGATTGTAAAGGCATTTTAGTGTACATCTAAACTTGATACACACCGTGTGCAAGGTAAATTTCTCCACTATTCTCTATTCACTATTCTCTCTATAAAAAAAGTTGAAATTGGTAAACAAGACATTTGGGTAGGTTTACATTTGGAATGTTTTCCTTAACAAAAAAAATTGCATGTGTCCATTTAACTGTAGCTTCATACAGGCAGCTTTAAAGCTACACCAAAGACACACACCCTTCTTGTTGCCAGTTAACCCACCAAAACTAGTATGAAATTCCCTATTCCACACACACTAAACATTCCCTCCAGTAATTTGTGATGTTGCGTTCGCATCAAATGATGCAAATTCAATGTATCCTGGTTCATTCTGCACGACCTTGAAATTTTAGCCTATCACTGTAACGTTTCTGTAAATGTGGCGATTCATTGTTTTATAGCACGAGTTTCACCAGTCATAGCAGTCCCCCACGCAAACGCTGAGTCATCTGCCACTATATGTCATTTCCTTCTTTATGCCTTCTAAGACGTCAACATGTAAATATGTGCACAACAATTTTCATGAAATCCTGCAATTTCACTGCAAAAAAACCCCGACAAAAACCCATAACCAAACACCCCCCCCCCCCCCCACAAAAAAAAAAAAAAAAAAACCCACCTAAAAACATTGCAACATTAAAAGCCACAAAATTTGGCACAACAATCACCAAAAAGCCTGTGAAATCATGGAGGGACTGACAAATAAGGAATAAAAGGAATTCCTTAGGGTGATAGTGTAACCCCACTAGTCCCACCTGCTAAGGCCTTGATGCGCGAGCGCTCAAACAGGCGAGCTGAACTGTTCTCGTTGTCCCACTCTTCATCCCAGCGGTTGTTGACAGTATCCTGGTACTGCTGCTGGATGTCCATGTGGTCATATTCGGCGGCTACTGTCGTCATCCTGACCTCTCACCTTTTGGCCTTTTCACCGATCACACTTCCTCATGGGCGGCTTCCTCTGAAGCCCTGCAAAGAGGAAGGAAAGAAGGAAAAAGCTTTATTTATAGCACAAAAACATAAAATACTTTGCCCAACCAGATTGGACTTTGGATAAAATGTTTCAACTATCAGACACACAGAGTGATACAAGAGTGAGTTTTAAGATCCAGTCATGATCATGTGCGTCCTAAGGTTAAGATATGCATTTGTCTGCCTCAATACTTAATCTACTATGTATTCTATTTATGTTTTCTTTTTGGGGAGAACAGTGATGCCTGAGTACTGCTGCCACCTTACTGCTTCAGGGTTTGATGCTGAGCTTGTGTTACTGTCTGTCCTTACAGTTTTCCTCAAAGTTCTCAAGGTTTCCTCCCCTAATGCCAGTAGGCACTGTACATTGCATTTAGTTGGGACTAGGAGAGGGACTAGAAGTGTATATGGTGTCTGGAAAAGTACTGACATCACATCCATGATTACTTCATTCCTTGAGCCCAGGGTTCCTGGGATAAGCTCTGTATCCACCCCAACCCTGTCCAGGAGAACACAAACACTGACTATGGATAGATGAATAAGGCGAATTTACTCTCATATTGTAAGTCTTAGGAACGTTAAAGGAGTCCAAAATACATTCACTTTCCTTGGTAAAAATTCAAATGCTTAATGGGGTTACAGCTGACGAGTGTTTGCCTTAAACACATATTAAATGTGCAATGAGCATTTTCTTTTTCACAGCTTTACTAACAAAATTAGTACTGGTTGCGAAAATGCTGCACCCTCCTCTGGATAAAGCTGTGCATGAGGCTCAATGAAACAGGAACCACGCCTTCAATATCCTTCTGTACCATCTTTAGGAGACATACTGCCCTCCTCTGGTCAATCTCTTAAACTGCGCTGTACCACATCGTTCCTCTTGGACTAAGAATCTTCGGACGCATGCCGAAATTAGCATGTCTCAAATAAGTGACGACATGCTGAGTTTTTGGGAAAAAGGTGCTTGCTAACCATAACTTAGGAAGCTTTCATTCAATCCTTTCTCTGTTAACTGAAATCAGCAATCTGCGTCTCCCTGCATGCATGAGCGCATCTTAGTTTGACTAGCTCAGCGAATAGCTCTTGTGTGCATTGTGTGTGTGTGTTGTGTGTCTGTTGTCATCACTATGCTGAGAGAGTTGGAAAACCTATGGACCCAGCATGTGATGTGAGGCCTTGCTGCAAAAGTGCCAGACACAATGGACACACAAAACAAACAAAATAGGCGTCTTTTCATGGTGGGAATGCAGGCTTTCCCTCAAAGCCTGGCTTGTGGCACTGTTGGCTTCAAACTCCATTTAAAACCTAATTGCTACCATAAGGTTTGAGTTAAGCAAAAAAGAATGTGTTTTAGTCCTGCGGGATTTTTTTTTCTTCCCCTTTTCTTTCAGTACAAATCTCCCACACACCACTGGGATCAGTGCTTGGTGGTCTGACTAGGTCTGAAATGCTTGATTAGCATCTCACTGCAGGTTTTGCACAACTCTTGCAATTAGGCTGAACGAGCCTGTCGTCAACACCCCCTGTCTGTGTTTCTCCATACCAGCCCCTTCTGTGCATGACTAAGAGCTTTTGCTCTGTTTCTGAGACTCCGGAGGCGGTGCAGTTTGCTAAATATAACCACGCCGCTGGGCCTGTTTTTAACATGTATATGCTGCAGTGGTTCAAGTAGGCACAGGGACAAAAGCACAAAATCTGGCACCAGAATGAATAAACACACAGGTGGCATGAGAACCCAAACGTGTCATTTATACACTGAAGCAGCAGTCTAAATAGACCACACATACACCCACATACAACAGCAGACATATGCACACAGTCGGCTTTCAGAACTCGGCTGATATTTAATCTTGGAGGCATGGTTTGCAGTATTATTGCACAAAATACTACACAAAATATCTCCATGACAAAGAGTAGACAAATATAAACAGCAAAAAATCCATTATCTATACCGCTTGCTCATCAGGGGAATCTATACCGCTATCTATACCGCTTGGAATATCTATACCGCTTGTTCAGCAGCTTGTTCTGGCAGGAGAAGCTGGAGCCAATCACAGCAGACTTTGTGCGATAGGTGAGGTTATACCCTAAACAAATCACCATTGTATCTCAGAGACAGCATTCACACTCACACCAATGGTCAATTTAGAGTAGCCAGTTGACCTAATGTGCATGACTTTAAACTGTAGGAGGAAACCAGAGCACCCGGAGGAAACCCACATTAAGTGTGGGGAGCAGATGCAAACCCTGATCCTTCTCACTGTGAGGTGACTGTGCTAACCACTGAACCACTGTGACGTCCTCAGATCCCTTTCAAAAAGTCAAATTATTAATCGCACTTTATATTAGAGTTTCAGCTGAGGTTCAAACACCATTCAGTATGAAGAACAACTCAGACGTCAGGCATATTCAGCACAGTACCGTTATGCAACATTAGCAAAATAGATGGTAATAACAAACAGTTAGCGCACCCCAGTAGCTAACTTTGGAAATTAATGGTCTTGAGGGGTGGCTAGCCAAAGGAGAACTGCACAGTGGATGTGTGAGAAATTTGAAAGTATTAAGGTGCTCAGATAAACACTATTTTAGCTCGCAAACAATAACTAACAGAAAGAGTGTGGTAAACTGAAAAAGTCGACTGATTTGCAAACAACACATCATGTTATGTTACACATTACATGGTATGTTGAGGTCCAACACCTACTTCCTTCCAAAAGAGATGGTAACAACACAGGACCACATGGGTAAGTCACGAAAAGTCACAGTCCAAAAACATGCACTTTAGGCTACTCGGGTGTTCCAAATTGCCCCTAGCTGTGCATGTGAGTGTGAATGGTTGAGTGTGTGTGTTTTGGCCCTGCACTGGTCTGGCAGACTGTTCAGGGTGTACCCACCTTTGCCTAGTGTCGGCAGAGATAGGCTCCAGCCTCCCAAATAGGATTAAAGGGGACCGGTGGTAAATTAGTCTTACGCGCTATTTAAAATGATCATGTTTGACATCAGCGGTTCCTTCCAGCAACATCAGTCCTTGCCCCTGGTCAAAGTATGTGCGAGTGCTAAGACACTGGGCATGCTCAGAGACATGTTGCCTTTCTCATTGACTGAAATGACGCGAACTCATTAGATTGGCTGGGCTAGGTCCCATGAATCATGGAAAACAATTCTGTTGTGTTCCTCAACCAGCTGACGACAGGAAAGCCGAGTTGACAAAACGTCGGCTGCAGAAGCCATTTTGGATTTACCATCATGCACACCACTGGCAGCATTCGCACCCTCAGAATCACTAAAATGTGACGTCTCACTGTCTCCATAAGACTCCTCCCTTTCTGGTTTAAATACATAACCACTTACACCTATTTCCTCGAAATTGCTAGCCATTTTATCACCTTAAATGTCACTCACTGAATAGATCTGCTTGTTTACTTCGCTTGGTTCATACCCACTAGAAATCCACGGAATAAAATTACCCAGTTCTGTGCTTTTTAGGGTAATTTATGCTAAAATAGGTGTTTGTATCACTTAAACATATTACATACACACAAATTATGCGGTAAGGATGACCAATACTGGTACACTTTAAGTGGTTCGGCAAATGAGTGAGAGAATAAGATTAAAAATAATTATAAACTAGCTAGCTAATACTAGCTATTTACTGAACCACACTGTTGATTCACACCGTGCCAGGACCACCTGATTTTTTTCTGTCATGTGATAAAGAAAGCATTTCAGAGAATTCTTCTTCAGAAATGTGATGTGAAAAAGCCCGTACACAAGAGGCTCTAAAGCTATAAGAGGTTTTGCACACAGACGTCAGGTGGCGACTTGCTGGATATCAATAAGTAATCCACAAAGACATCATCTTATCGATTTTGTTTTCCCTTCCAGATACTGTAAGTCATGTGGACGCCTGACAGTCAGCCAGGCACACCGCACTGTCTAATGTATTGATTGATAAAGCCTTACTGCATCCCCAATATGAAAAACCACCCTTGTGAATCCTAATATTTGAATATATAACCATGTTTTGCAAGACAACAATTAAGATGCACTCTAATGGGGACGAACTTTGAGGACAAGCCCAATTCTGTTAGTCATTAGCATGGGATCAGTGCAACAATGTGAGTAATGTGGGATAAGAAGAAGCCTGTATACCACTGGTAATGCACTTGCATCAGCCGGTTTTCTGTTACAGGATATGAGTCTTGGATTATTCTGTGCGTGGATGGCAGCTAAGTAGAGTTTTTGTCCTCCATCTCAGGGCGGAGTGCTACCAAAGAAAAATGTGAACTGGTGCTACAATTATCCTCAATTTATCACTTGTTCCTTCACCTATTCTTGGCTCATGACGATGATGATGATGATGATGATGATGATCATCGTCGTCATCATCATCATCATCATCATCATCATCATTATGTTACCTCCACACCCTCTCTTTCTCTAGCTTTCTCTCTCAAAGACCATTACTGGCTCCTCCTTTCTCTGCTCCTCCACCACTAATTCCATTAGCTCTAAAAGAAAACACAAAAGGATTCTGGCTTATGATGATGACTGATTATTATTCCACCGCCGAATCAGAGCTCTGTGATTAAAAACACCACTTTTATATCCAAACGCCTCACAAAACAAGCTTCGTATCTGTTCTGACATCACATTTTATCTTTTGACGGTTTAATGGCGCATATTAGGAGCTCTTTCGGCTTTAATCCGTGCTTCTGTCTGGTGAAACTCTAATGTGCATGTGAGATACAGCAGTGCTTTTAGCGAACAGCTTCGTACTGATCAAATTATGGAAGCATGGCCCATCGAGAGTGATAGACTGATTCTGTTAGAACGATTCCAATAGGGTAGTCACATTGAAACCATTCAGATCGGTTCAACCAAAATGTTTAGTGACTTTATAGCGATTAGGACCTGAAGTACTGGATAATTTTTGGATAATGTGTTACAAACAAGTAATAGGATTTCAAATTGATGAATTAGAAAATTCTGCAGCACGGTGGCGCAGTGGTTAGCATGTCCGCCGCGCAGCAAGAATTCGATTCCCAGGGTCGGGCGTTTCTGTGTGGAGTTTGCATGTTCTCCCTGTGCTTGTGTGGGTCTTCTCCAGGTAGTCTGGTTTCCTCCCACTTTCCAAAAACATGCACAGTAGGCTAATTCCCTGTTCTAAAGCACCCCTTGGTGTGAGTGTGAGTGTTTGTATGTGTGTCGGCCCTGCAATGGCCTGGCGAGCTGTTCAGAGTGTACCCCACCTTCGCTCAGAGTTGGCTGAGATAGGCAGCTTAGAAAATGAATGAATGAATGAATTAAATCATCAAAACTATACATCAGAAGATTATATAATAAATTCATACTGGAAGAACTTTATATATTTAAGCCCTCATCCTGGTATTACAATATAGAGCAGTTAATATTCTGATGGTATCACATGGCAATGTTCCATGACATAAAGCTTAAAAAAATGAAATGAAATATGTTCCATATTATATCTCTTACATAGCACCACACTGGTAATAATTATAATTTGTACCCATTAAAACTGACACATCAATAAAGAGCAACACTATTTATCTATTTATAGTTTGTAATTTCCCAGTGTCATAAGCATCAGCCATAACATTAACGCCACCTGACTGGTCTGCAGCTCGCCAGCTCCATACTCAACAAGCTGCAATGGACTGTGTGTTTTGACTCCTTTTTATCATAGCCAGCATTAAAAGTTTCATTTTGGGATACAGTAACTCTTCTGTGGGATCGGACCAGATGTACTAACCCTTGCTAGTCTCAATCACATCAATGAGGCATCCTTCACTGGACCACCTTTGATAGGTACTTACCACTGCCTAGCAGGTTACACACCAAAAGAACAGCTGTTTTGGAGATGAATAGACCCAGTGATTTGTGCTAAGGTCTCAGATAGCTGGTGAGAACATTACCATATTAGTGGATTTTGTACGCTCTCTCGCAAAAATGTGGGAAGAGTAAAATA
>JAQMYF010000017.1:10446710-10461710 GCA_030014195.1 Neosilurus mollespiculum
GTGTGTGTGTGTGTGTGGGTGGGTGTGTGTGTGTGTGTGTGTGTATATATATATATATATATATATTTTTTTTTTTTTTTTTTTTTTTTAATTGAAATATATATTTTTAAAAATGAGCTTCTTCAATTCATACGTCATGGGTGGCATGTCCACTGGCACTAATTGTGATGAAAACCTGGCAGTCACTGTTTCATATACATTTTTACGATAACATCCTGTAGGCCATGATTGCCTCATGGATGACTTCACGATTGCAACGGTTGAATTGATCCAGCGCTTGACCCACAGTAATTTTCAACAAGAAACCTTCTTTAAATGAAAGCCTCGCCCTTCTGATTCCCAAAGTAGCTCTGAAGCTCTGATGTATTCTGACAGAAGTGCACGGAACACTATATATGTTGCCAGTTGACTCCAGGAAGGCAAAAAAAATCGCCTATGTTGAAAATTCTTCTTTAATGTGATACTCAAGATTCCTTATATGACACAAACATATGATCTGCCTCACAACAAGAACTACTCTCAGAGCTGCCTTTCGAGAAAATGAATCATATAAAATGAGAAATATGAGATATAGTGGTGTACTATTAAAATGCATATAGTTTGCTCCTAAGTGAACTCTGACAGGTAGAATATTGACGATGAATATATTTGTGTATACATTTACATTGACATTGTAAAGCTCCTGCATCCTGAAAGCATTAACCGTCAGCTCGCTGATATGATGGATCGATTTCTGGAGAGAAAGAAACGTCAATAGACCTGCAGAGATTTTGCAGATAAGCCGTTCTCTCATTAGGCGAAAATCATCACTGTTTACAGGCAGTACAGTAGATCTTTGATTGTTTCCTCTATTGTCAGTCTCCTGCCTCTCCCTCGCATCCAGGAAAGAATTGCTAGCTAATGGAATTACTCCAGCAAATGGACTCTGCTGGGTTCCTCAACAAGAAAAAATAAGAGGCTCTGGGTGCAAAATGGCCATTAGGAAACAGGAAACTGATTTCATAAACTTGGTAGTGATTGCTGTAGGATCAGAATCACCAGATTGGACCACAGCAAAGCCGAGAAGCAGCTATAAATGATCATATCTAAGATAGCATTTTGTTTTATCTCAGAGTATTTAAATAACATGAGATTTACAAGTTGCCTCAAGAAATGTTCGATGTTTCAATTCGTTTTGAGTCCTGCAAGTATCAGGTATTTAATCCCCAGAAGGGGGCGCTCTTGTGTGCCCTTGCTTCATCCCATAGCCTTTGAAACACAAGAAACATATTGTGGTCATAACTGAGAGTTGTATCTAGAATGTCTTGTATTGTTCCCAGTACTTATTTATTTATTTTTTTAAATAGTGAACCGTTTCCAAACCACCAACTCCCTTTTGTGATGACTCCACCAATCCATCCACAGCTGTTTCACTATAACGTAACACAACTCTTGCTGAACTTAGATGCCGGTTCCACCCTACTGGCTCAATCACGCATTCACAGACACATACACATTCGTATCAAAAGTCTGTGCAGCAATAGCACAAACAATATTCATGTGCTTCAAAGGGAAGTTGCTGTAACACAACATTCAGGGTAATTCTAATATCTCATGATAATTTGTGCAAGTTTCACTCCAAAGCTACTAATAATAAATTAGAAATGGTTATGTATGCAAGCCAATAAAATGGAGTGGAAGCAGGAAAGTTTAATTAGTTAAAAAATTACATGATCCTAATGATGAGTGTAATTTTTTCCCCTCGTTTTTGTTTTTTAAACATCATAACAGTCAGAGGTAAAAAAAGTTCTGTGAAACTACACTTAACTGATAATACAGATTTATTCGTTCTTTCTGGTCAAATTTCTAATGAATCCCGAGCATATCCAACTAACACTGGATGCACAGTGAGAGAAACCACCCCCAACGGGATGGAAATCCATCACAAGGGCCCATGCACACAGTCACACCTGCATGTATTTCGAAGATGTGAATAAACCAGAAAACCTGAACAAAAGTTTATATATACATGGGGTGAAAATGGGGATGTCCACATGTTACATATGTGGCATGTTGACAAATTAAGTAAAGATAATATGTCAAAATCTTTATTTAAAATGAGATTACCTACCCAACAATGGACTCAAAGTCAAAAATGATTACTGTACACAAGCATTAAAAAACAACTGTTTTCAATTAAGTAGGTCAATACAAAGCCTCTGGTTCTCTAATAATATCCTTTTCACGACTACTCATAAAAAACTTCCAAACACAGTGATAACTGGCCCTTAACCAGCCTCAGAACAACTTAACACGCAAAAACACTTGATCAGACGTTATATAGTAGTCTTGTGTGCTTGAGTCAAAAGCAACTGGACTTCTTTTTTGTTTTGAAGACATTTCAACTCTTATCCAAAAGCCTTCTTCAGTTCTAAGAGCTGGTGGGAATTTAATACTGCATTAAAAATATAATGGTTTAATATGACTTTTTTGTTTATTGACGAAAATAAGCAAAAACATAATGGAGATTAGAATTTTCCAATTGATGCAGTCAGCACAGTATATTATTGATAATGCACTGAATAATCACTGTGTGGTTTGTAAAAGATGAAAAAGAGAGATATTGTTTGTTTTTGTTTTTTTTTATTCTTAATTGATGAAACTCATTGGATGAGTATTTTTTTCTCCTTGAAAATGAAATAAGACTTGTTAGTTTGATAAAGTTTTTTTTTTTTAATTTGTTGTGATTTCAATAACACTAAAGTATAAAAACTGAAATCATACTTATGTATGGTAACAAAAAACGACAAGAGAACTCCTCCGCCAAGTCTAGCCCAACCAAGCCCAGGAATCCTCAAAATGAACCATAATGTCAAAATTCATTGTATTTCACAATGTTAAAGAATCCTATAAAAACTGCTCCGAGTGTGTGCTCACTGTTTACTTGTGGGTGTGCTCACTTTGGATCGGTTAAATGCAACGTAAAAGTTTCCCTTGTGGAATTAATACAGTAGAAAATAAATAAAAATAAAACAAATATTCCTAGATTCAGAATATGATCGCGATTATCACCAAAATCTAATGTAGATTTCCTTGTCCAAAGCCCCGCCTTTGGTAGAAATTTCATGAAAACCCACACATAATTTTACTGCTAACAAATAAACAAACACACAAACTGAGGTTAAACACACAAACTTCTTAGTGGAGATAATTACCCAAGTGTTTTGCACTCCTGTTTAGGGATGTAAAACTCCCTTAACCAACAGACCAGAGTTAGTGCCCTTAAAGTACACACTAAGAGGATTTATTCTGCAGCTTTTAATTTGTGACCCCTTTATATCACAGTGTAGTGCTGCCGCCTTTGGCCCTGGCTATAAGCTTGTGCACAGATCTGTGGGGTCACCATGACACTCCGCATCCATGGAAACCATTTTAATACCAGAGAAAGCCACTGAAGCGGTGCATAAACAATGAGCTCCCCACTGTAGACAGTGTCTTTGGGATAAAACTGTCTGAGACACAATTGTGTTAATGTACCACAGCCTCGGTGACTGTCAGTTTGATTAAAGAGCCGTGACTGTCATTCACAGTCAAATAAGAGTAGCCTTTTTACTACGACTACCAGCCAAATGTTTGGACCCAGTAGATTGAAATTAAATTTCAGATATTCAGACACAGCTTTATAGCAACAGTGTAAATAGTGAAATGTGTAAATATGAATATGGATCAGCATAGCATCATTTTGTTTCTGCAGGTTTTATGGTTTGATTTTAAAAATGTATATTTTGTGAATCTTCACCTGAAGCTGGTTGAAACTATAACAAGAGCAGGCAAAGCTTGATCTAAAAAGAAAAAAATTAAATTCTGAAAATATAAAATATTTTATATTTTAGTTTTGATATCTTCACCAGTTATTTCATAGAGATGATGTCTTTGTTGTAATTTAAAGATTAAAACACTTAGGGCTTGCTATTATAGGAAAATTGGGAAAACTTCCTTTTGTTACTTACATTATAGTAGTTTTAACCAGTTGTTCCTTTGCCAGTCTCAGTTTTTCCTCTTACTGTAAGTTAAAAAGGCAAACAATAACAACAAAAACAACTACAATCACAAATTGTCACGTTACAGAGAAACTGCAACGATGCAAAATCATCTGTCATGAAGAATTTCCCTGGTTGGAAAATGCACTGACAAAAAAGACTCCTCCCATGAACCCTGAATCATGTGACAGTCAGGAAAACCAGCAGGTAATGTCCATGAGTTTCAGCTGTGTCTTTTTACCAGCACCTATTTATGTGTGTTATTTCTGTGTACATACATACAGAGAAAACAGGTGATCAGAGAGGGAGAGAGCTGTGAACAGTTGTGTGCCAGTGTGTATAGTGTGTTGGTTGGTGCAATAAAAAGCCACAGAGTGAGGAATAAAAGGCATCTGAAAAGTGCCCAGTTTAACTTAAAAGTGATTTAACAGAGTGAACGTTCCACCTGTCTCTGAGTCTTTGGTATCTTGAGTTTTGTTACATTAAGTAACAACAATGATATTTATTTAATTTGTTTATTATTCAGATGGAGGAATAAGTTGTTACTATGGACATGATAACCTAAAAATGCTACCAGACAACACCTCTGAACTACAGTACCCATCAGCCTCTGGACAAGCACCTGTACCTTAGTTGAGAACCATCAGTCACATTATTTATCAGTCACACATTAAAGTTCTGGTGTTTATGCACTTCTTTGCACAATCTTGGATTTATTCCATGACATATTTTGTTTATTCATGCTATTGACAGTTAAAACAAATGTTTTTTTCTTTTAGTGGGGTCTACAAACTTTTCCTGGTACTGAATAGAAAACCTGTCAAAGAAGCCGTGAACCAGAGATAACTTTCAGGTCCAGACAAAGAGGCATGGTGTCCAGTTTCCAAAGCCAAACTTTAATTCATGTTATATGAAACGGCTGGCTGATTTAAATGTGTCTTCCATGGACCTTGAGTGCAGTCAGGACCACTGCAACACACTTTCCATCAGTACACTTTAAGTGCCTCTGCATATCGGAGTGAGCCTGTTTAATAGGAAGACAGCTACAGAGCGATCAATTATTTCTCCTGTTTAAAGTATTGTTTTAGGTTTACTTGCTGTCAGAGCTTTCTGAAAAATGCTCAAGTGTGTGTGTGTGTGTGTGTGTGTGTGTGTGTTACAGTGATTCATGAGGATTATGCTGACACTGTCTGCCCTAGTGGAGGAGAGTGACAGGGGATCATCAGGGACTTTAGCCTGACAAACACACACACACACACACACACACACACACACACACACACAATCGGACTGTAAAGCCTACCTTATTAAAGCTATCTTTAACCCCAGTAACCCATGAAAACCTTTCAGTTTTTATTTTAAATCTTGTTTCTCTCATGAGATAGTCCTATCTTTGCGAGGAAGTCACAGTCAGTCCCCACGACAATATCAAAACATTCTACAAGCTCTCTCTCACAGTACCAATCTCAGCCATGTCTGCACAAACCCACACACGTGCTATATAAGCTTCCTAGTTATAGAATGCCAACTGTTCCTAAGCAGCCATTTTTCCCCCTGGTGCAATGACTCCAGCATGAGATATGCCCTGTTTCTTACAACAACTAAGATATGCCTGCTATCTCTGGTATGTATGTAGCTCAGTACTCCCTAACTTTAAACCATCACCCCTTTAAAAACAAGCAGGGTGTGCCTGGTGCTAATTTGTCCACCAGAATGTGTCTGGTCTGCTTAATTTTTCAGAAACACGGATCTAAACCAAAATATCGTATAAATTCACATAAACATGTACACAAATACACCCTTCCACACACATGCACACACAATATGTCTATTGTAGAGCACACTTGCCACATGTGTGCTGAAATGTCTGAGACAATGCTTTCCCAATACTGCAGTTGCTAAGTAACAACTTCAGCCAGCTTTAGTGTGCAGTAAGACGCTCCATCTGGTACTGATACTCAATGCTGCTTAGCAGCCTGTGGATCTCTGACGAGGATAACGGGGCAGGAAAATGGGCGATTAGTGCTTGACCACAAGCTGATCGCTAAATAGCAAGAATACATCCCCTAAGCACTTAAGCAACCCTCTTTACAAAGGAAGTGTTCATACAGCAAAGTCTGCCTGTTCGATTTGTTAAAATTATGAAGCACGCACGTGAATTTGCTAGCCAGCATTAAAACAAGGAGATTGCATAAAAAAATGGGGATCAACCCCCACTGCTATCATCAACAGAAACTGTTAAGCCTTTTAATTCAGAAATACCCCACCCAATTGTTTACACAGAAAAGACTTCTAATTATGGATGTATCTTGAAACAAGACAACGATCCAAAAATCATTTGAAAAGAACCAAAAAAGTTTTTTTTTTAAATCAACCAATCATGGCCATCATTTGCAAGTATGTTTGCCTGTAACCTATTAAATGGAATGTGGGCAAAAAAAGATGTCAAATACTTACACTATATTGGATCTATGACAAGCAAGGATTAGGGTTAGGGTTAGGGTTAGGGAATTTTAGTGAGGGTATAGTATAATTAAGTCCTTACTTACTTGAATGTGGGTGGGGTCAGATGTCCAATCCTGCCTCCCAGCAGGTTTCAGTGAGAGGCCTTGAACTATGCCTTTCAGGCCATTTGGCAGATCATATAATCAATAAAATTAACAGCTGACTGTAATATTAAAAAGATTCTGTTTGTTGTAATATTAAAAAGACTAGTTGTGTTGTTTCGCATGATTCCACAAAAATCCAAAAAAACATCCTTATCAGGAAGAAATACGGCATGTGGATGCTAAAATTAAATCTTTGATATCACTTTTATCTGTGAAAGAAGGAAGCTCAGACCTACATACCATCATTTGTTGAGGTTTATTCCAACATCATGCACTCGAGCCATCATGCTTGCATAAACTCGCCTTTGTTCATCCGTCACACAATTTGCATTCTGTTTAGCTTTGAGTCCTTGCATTGTCTCGCATGTTAGATCATTACCCCGGAGACACAGTGTTTAGTTCTAATGCAGTCGTCCATGAAAGAACCATGTCGACATCCTGGAGGGACAGGAAGCGCTGTGGGAAAGCTGGGACCTGGTTGAAGTGAGGGCACTGGTGCTGCTCTGACCCTGAACTACTGTAGGTCACTCGGTCCAAGGCTACGTAACACAAATCTTCCAGTTCTGTTTCACATTTTTTTTATGTTCTCCATGTCTGCATTTAAGCCACATGAGTGGATGGCACTTTTAAAAGCTTTTTTATTGGGCTGTTTTCCATATACTGACTTCAAATAATGAGTTTATGGCTTTAGTTCTGGTCTCCGACTTATTTTTCCATATTAATTCAGACTGTTCACAAGCCGAGGAAAATGAATTGTTTCACTCACTGGGAAACTACAGAGACAAGAATCTGACTGTTTGTTTTATACAGTACATCACTTTTTGAATTGCTTGCAGTGACTTTTGTAATCATGTCTCTGAATTCTAGAGTATTTTTTAGGTGATACTGCCATGTTTCTTTGGTTTAGTTTGGATATAAGAGACATGACAACACTTCATTAGTGCCACACTAAACCTGATGCAATCATAAAGCTAAGATATTAAATCGAGACAAAAGGGAGTGCTTTACCACAGAAATATGTCCTTGCCATCACGAATATTTTCCTAACAAACATTATGTATTGTGAGATCCTAGTGTCATGTTCGTCTCTGCTCTCTCCCTGTTCAGGTTTCTCCGGCTCCAGTGCCAGATCGCCTTGTGCCGTCATAGTGTTAACGTCTCCTGTCGTACGCTTCACGATCCAGCCCACCGTACTTACACGGTCACAGTACCTTCTTTCCTCAGTCCTTAAATAAAGGAACCTTGTTTTTGCGTATCCTGTGTCTGTCTATCTTTCTTGCGCCAGCATTACATGTATGTTCAAAACCAATAGATAAATATTGTATTAATAGTAATAAAAAATAGGTTTAAACAGCAAATATTAATGTACTCAATTTTAGTAAATATTATACAGTGTGATCATGATAATACTATTTATTATTTTTATATCATTTAATGTAGAATTGTAATAGTAGTAGTAGTATTAATAATAATAATAATGATAATAATAATAATAATAAATAATAGTAATAATACTAGTAATAATAATTATGATAAAATAGGTCATATAATAAGAAGTTGTGTGGGTTTCCTCCAAGTAGTTTGGTTTCCTCCCACAGTCCAAAGACATGTACATTAGACCAAATGGATATTCTCAATTACCCCTAAGTGTAAGTGTTAATGGTTGTGTGTTGCCCTGCAATGGACTGCAAGCTGTTCAGGGTGTACCCCTGCGACCCTAGTAGGATTAAGCAGTTCGGCAAATGAATTAATTAATTAATCATCTTAATCCAAAAATCTGTTTATTGCCCAGCTCTAGTTATAATAATAACAATAATAATCCCCAAATTTGCAAACAAACAAAGAATCTTATGCGTAATGTATTATGCTAAAAAGTTCTACAGGAAGACAAGATAATTGGTGTAAATCAGGATTATGAAGGTTCAGCTACATTGAATAAACATTTCTTGAATAAATCGATTCAGATTAGACACTAGCAGGTCTAAAAAGTGTTAACAGTCACCCTTTTATGCTTAACCATTAATCAAGATGATAAATAAGACTCAACAGGGATAAGACTGAGGCCTTGTCCACAGTGACTGGTATTTTTTATCAGGGTTTTCCTCCTTCGTCCTTAAAATCCTGTCCAAACAAGCGCCATTAAAAAAAACCCAGTCGACATAAAAACACAAAAACACGCTGATAACTCAAATAAACAAAGGAGATGATACCACATGCTGTGACATCAAAATCACTCAAATAACGTCGCACATGCAGATGTTACAAGCCAAAATCTTGTCAAAATCATATCTCATAGAAAAGTCTTTCTTCAACGACTTTCACAAAAGGTCCTTTTTCCTTGACCTAAACAGTTGCTTGTGTGTGATCAAAAGGCCAAAACACATAGAACAAGACAACTCGGAGAACACAAACCTCTACCATGCCAAAAAAATAAAAAATAAAAAATAGCAGAAAGCATTCAGAATCCCCTGCTGTATTATGGCACTTCCAAATATAAAAAATAAAAAATCCCACAATGTTAAGGAATCCTTAAAAAAATTCCTAAATACAGAATATGAGCCGGATCATCTCCAAAATCGAATGGAGTTTTCCTTATCCAAAGCCCCACCTCTGGTAGAAATTTCATGAAAATCCCTGCTAACAAGAACAAAAGCAAATCAACCAACAAATTGTGATAAAAACATAACCTCTGCTAAACTATGTTTTAAAAATATCCACACACAGGTGGACAAGACCTGAAATTCTGGTTCATGTTACCACTCTCAACCAGTGCCAGTGATGCAGAGAAGACATCTGAGGAAACAGACTTCTCTGTCAAATAAGTTTCAAATATTCTGTTTTCATTAGACAGAAACACTACTGACATTAGGAAATGAATATTATATTTAGAAATTAAAATCAGCTCTCAGTATCATAAATGATCAGTATTTTGAATCAGCTCTTGATCCGAATCTGTTAAAATACTGGACTTGCATCTGGGTCCTGCTCCACTGACTGATAGCACTGTTTTATTTACAGCTGTCACTAAAAGTCAGAGATGTGCTACTGTGCTATTTTTCTCATTTCACTCCATTTATTACATACTTTCCTCACACACAGAGGCAGCTTATTGTGAATCGCTTGTGAAAAGAAAATGCAAAAAAAAAATACGAATAGACGAATGTTCCCATCAGTCGTCTGCCTTTTGTTATTCGGAGTGAACGTGTCATGCGCTGTGAATGTCACACTGGTGAGAGAATGAGCTGCATTATGACCTCACTTCCTGAGTCTCTGGAAAATGTTAGGCGTCTTCCCCTTTCTTCCACACACACACATACACACACACACACACACACGCACACACACACACACCCCTTTGAACAAACCTCTGTGAACAGTATGTTCAAGTCTCCACAAAGAAGAAGAAGAGATTTTTATTGTCAACTGTTGCATGAACAATGAAAATCAGTTTAGCAGCTCCCTGTTTAGCAGCAATTATAAAAAAAGTACACAAAAGTCAACTAAGGAAAGACAACCTACATACACATATATACACATACCCATATGTATACATAAACACATATACATACATATATCCTGTAAATGCAAAAACGACCATCCACATATTCACAAATATACACACATACACAGAAGGGTGCATGATATGTCATAGGTGCATGGTGTACACAGGGTGAGAGGTAGAGCTTTTTAATCATAAGGTGCATGATGCTAAAATGTTATATGATGTTCGAGACCTGCTCTAAACATGAGTATTGCACTTAAACATGAGTATTGCACTTAAAGAGTAATATTGCACTGTCCAGGAAGATGGTCTGAATGATGGTTATTCAGTCAGTGTGTGTGACGGTGGTGGTGGTGGGGTTGCACGTTTAACAGCTTGTGGGAAAAAGCTGTTCTTGAGTCTGTTCGTTTTTGTTTTTAGTGTCCTGTACCTTTTTTCCGGAGGGGAAAGGGGGAAAAATGGGTGTGTCCAGGGTGTGTCGGGTCCCTGATAATTCCACTGGCTCTCCTCCAAAGTCTGCAAGTGTAAATGTCACTGAGGGGGGGTAGTGTTGTTCCAATTACCCGCTCTACCGTCCTCACTACCCGCTGCAGGGCCTTCCTGTCCTCTGCAGTACAGCTGTTGAACCACACTGTACAGCAGTAGGTCAGGAGGCTCTCGATGACAGAGCGGTAAAAGTTTGTCTGTAGGGGTCGGGGTAGGCGGGCTACTCGGAGCTTTCTGAGGAAGTACATACTTTGTTGTGCCTTCCCCACCTGGTGAGAGATGTTTGTGGTGCAGGTGAAGTCAGCAGAGATGTGGACTCCAAGAAACTTGACTCACTTGAAGAAATCCACCCTCTCTACCTCCTCTCCATCAATATGGAGGGAAGAGTGCTCGGTTTGTTCAGATCTCCTGAAGTCCATTATCGTCTCCTTTGTCTTGGATGTGTTAAAGTCCAGGTTATTGTTATCGCACCATCGTCACAGATGCGGACCAAGCGTGTGAGGGCTGTGTCGAAGGCTGTATTGATGGCATCCTCTGTTGACCTGTTTGCTCTGTATGCAAACTGAAGTGGATCAAGGTCAGCAGGGATGGCAGCCTCAATGTGAGGCAAGACAAGTCTCTCAAAACATTTGGTGATGATGGGGGTTAGGGCAACTGGGCGATAGTCATTCAGACAGCTTACTGTGCTCTTCTTCGGCACTGGAATGATGGTGGCTGTCTTGAGGCAGATGGGAACCAGACATTGCAGTAGCGAGAGGTTAAAGATGGTGGTGAAAACCCCTGCTAGTTGATCTGTGCATGTTTTAAGTACCCTTCCTGTTACACCATCTGGACTAGTAGCTTTCCTTGTATGGATTCTACGGAGGGTGCTGCTTTATCTGGATGGGGTCGTCGCCCCTCTCTGGAAGAACAGGGCAGGTGTGTGCCTCTCTGTTGTGTTGGTCAAAGTGAGCAAAGAACTGGTTCAGGGAGTCCGGTAGGGTGCTGTGTCCTGTGCGGAGTCCAATGTGTGTCCATCTGAATCAGATGTGTGCGTGTCCTTGTAGCCATTGAGTGTCTTGATCCCCTTCCACATATTCTTGGTGTTGTTATCGTCAAAGTGCTCCTCGATGAGTTGTTTATATTTATGCTTGGCTTTTTTGATGCCTCTTCGCAGGGCCCTGTGTGCCTCTTTGTAAGCTTGCTGTTCTGACTTGAAGGCATCATCCCGTGCTCTAAGCAGGATGCGCACCTCACTGTTGAACCACGGTTTCTGGTTTGGGAACACTTTAACAGTCCTTGTTAGGGTCACATTCTCAGTGCAATAGTTTATGTAGAAGAACGCAGCTGATGTGTGACCCTCCAGGTCTGTCTTCTCTGCGAATATATCCCAGTCTGTAGAGTCAAAACAATCCTGTAGAGCTGGGGTGGTTTCCTCCGTCCACACCTGAATGGTTTTAATTGCTGGTCTTACAGATTTTAAGTTTATAAGCAGGAATCAGGGACGAAGAGAGATGATCTGAGAGTCCGAGAGAGATGTGGCAGGGGGGTGGCTTTGAAGCATCTGGAATGCTGGTGTAGACCTGGTACAATGTGTTTTTTTCTCTCGTCAGAAAACTTCAGAGCACCAGCTGTTGTTAATGTAAACACATAGGCCTCCTCCGCGTTTCTTACCGGACATGCTGGTTCTGTCCACTCTGAAGGTAACATGGCCCGCTAGCTCACTGCGGCGTCCGGGGTGAAAGTGTCCAACTAAGTCTCAGAAATTACTTTTAAACAATAATCCGTGCGCCGTGAATTAAAGCGTAGTCGTAACTCATCGATCTTGTTGCTGAGTGACCTGGAATTGGTGAGAAATAGGCTCGGAATGGCTGGTTTGTAGGGGTTAGCATTTAGCTTAGCCCTTAGACCTCCCTCTCTCCCTGCTTTTGTTTTCTGTGTCGCCGCCGTCTGCGCGCCTTCGGCGGAGGGATGGAGAAAGAGGTCCGCGGACTTACGGATCTCTGGCAGAATGAAGTCCCAGATGCTATTCTTATTGTCGTATGTGGAGCAGTAATTGTCCAAAACTATGAGCAGTTTGGCCCTACTATACTGCACATGTGCAGCTGCCAGGGACTGGCACGGAAAAGAAAATAAGAGAATACAACATAAAGAAAATAAAAGATGTAGCGGCTAAAACACAAAGCGCAGTGGGCCGCTGCGTCAACCTGCGCAGCCATCTTTCTGGCAATAAATAAATAAAATAAAATAATAAATAAATTTAAAAAAATTGCTGAGTGCAGCAGAGCTACTTCCCCTTCAAAACATTAAAGCGAATCACCCATAACTCTTATCACCAGCATGTCTTTTTGCAACCTCGACTCATATCCCTGGAGAAACAGTGTTTTTAATTGATTGGGCTTCTGTACCCTGAAATATTTTTTTTTAACTCCATGCAGTTTGACTTTGGAATGTAGTAAAATTAGGTCCACTTAAGCTTAGATCAGGGCCATCAAGGCTTATAGTGTGGGAAACATCTCGCCATAACACTGTTTGAGCTCTGTTACTGAGTAGATGGCATTCCATTGAGATGACCAGAGCAGACTGGCCTCAGCAAACAATAAACACAATATAACCATTTGATCCTCCTTTAATCATTGCCCTCCAAAGAGGAAATATACAGTATATAGATATAAAGGACAATACAAACTTTATTAGCAATATACAGCATAACTTTTTTCCTAGACTGCTAATACTCCTAGGAGAAAAAAACAAAAAAGAAGACATGTAAATATATGTAAATTCTGCCCTCCTTTAATAATTATGTGCCAAAGGCAAGGTGGATATTTTAAGCTAACTAAAATGAGATTTTTATAGTTTCTATTTACATATTTTATCCATGACACGGAGGCAGGTCAGGTGAGCTCTGAGCTTTGAGTCGAGCTAGCTCTGTTAATAAAGCCATCTGTTCTGGTCAAAAAGTTAAACCGCATTTCGTAAAGATGTTTAAGTATATACTGTGAAAAACACAAAGAAAAACAAACTAAAACTGTATATATACATAAACTGATAAGGAGAGTAAGATATCCTATGTTTATAGCGTTATTATTGCGCTAGAGCTGTTTTCACTCCAAGGGAAGAGGTGGTCATGGAAGGCTGGAGCAGGGATATTTCTGTTCAGAATGAACCCAGATGAAAAAATAAATCATGGCAGAAGGTAGATTTTCTTTTGAAATCTAGTGAGTCAATAGATCAAGCCTACTGTCTTTTTAAAGACAGCCTTAACGTTTATCTGGGTGTTTATATTTTAATATCAACGTCCCAATCGTTCATGCACCACCAGGATGATGGTTCTGATTTTCACTCTAATGCCACTGACTTCACCTACGAGCACTTGGGAAAAGCCAAGAGGCGCTGCATTTTAATAAAGCTTAATGCAGATTTATCAGGCTGTGTATTTTAACGACATCTTTGTTTGTAGCCCCCTTTTTATTCACACTAAAGCCCGTGAATGTGAAAGCTCATAAAATTGTCTCGCCACACCCTGATCTCTGGCAGCCAGCGAGACGCAGAGTTGGAATTGAATATATCCCATTTGGACCTGGCCTTCATACGCTGAAAAACACGCAGCTCCACCAGGTCTGGATGTCATTATACTCCCACTCACACTCCTACTCCTATATGCCTTTTCCCCCTTTCCTCCTGGCTGGCTTGCTTTATCCTGCAAATGCTTTTTCCTCAATCCTCATACCTTTCCTCCTCCTCCTCCTCCTCTTTTTCTGCATATTTCTTATTAGAGGAAAGAAGACATTCAGGTTCCTGAGCAGACCTTTAGAGAGATCAGTGTTTTGCATCTCTGTCATTGGGCCTGGAGGACACGAGTACTGCAGTAGTGCACATTAATCAGATGCTAAAATGGGCAGATGACCACAGCAGATGGGAAATGGGCAGAGGAAAAAGGAGTGTTAAAAGAAGTCGTTTTATACATTTATATGCTTATTCATTTGGCAGAACACAAGCCAAACAGAGAAGCCGAGGCTGTGTAGTGGTTGAGTAAAATGTACTACCATCATACACGCTTAAAATGCTTTTTCGGAAGAAGCTAACACTGTCACACATGAAAAACAAGATGAGTTGCAGAGCAAACCTGCTGCCAAAAAAAGTTTATTATTATGAATGTCCATGCTGTAGCTCATATACACAGCCATGATGATGATGATGATTATGTAAGGCAGGAATGACTTAATAGTTTTTCTCAAAAAAATTAACTGTATATTATTTCTTAAATCATTAATGAAAGTTTTTTCAGTGTAAGAACTAAAAAGCATAAGATAAGCTAAAATAACGGTAGCTGTAGCATGAAGTTGCCTTTTTGCAGTTAACAGTGCTAAAAAAGTGCTTTCAGGTTCTTTGTTTTAAGTTTCCT
>JAQMYF010000017.1:10466710-10469595 GCA_030014195.1 Neosilurus mollespiculum
TACGATTAAAGGAATTAAAAGGAATTTACTTTACTTTACTTTTTTTTGTATTTATTGTAGGGATGTCCAATGTCAGCACTTTTGTAACAGTCATTGTGGTTTCTTACTAACATGACTGGGTGATTTTTGCAGGAAAAGTCTACACCAATTGATTCTGATTATAACTGTGGAATTTCCAAATATGCTAACTAACTCATATATGAATTATTACAATGATGTCACTGACGCTGTGAGAATGGTTTCACTGCATTTTCTTTTATAAGAAATTTAAAATTCTTTAGAAAAAGAGAAGCTTTTACTAAAAGACTTTACTTCAAGACCTTACAGGGTGGCTCCATTAGCATAGCCTTGCTATTATAGCTTAGCACCTCAAAGTACAAAAGGCATTCAACTAAACGAGTGCCAAGAGACATGACTCAGAAATTCTGACTCAAGACTAGGAAAAAAATACAAAGAAAATGCCTCTTTAATTTGGAATTTCTGCTCAGGAAATTATTCTTAAACCCATCTTAGGCATGTGGTGTCAGTTCAAGTTTGCTTGGATGCCAGAGATGTTCAAGCAATAATTCACAATACTAATGTTAACTACCTAACATTTTTGTTGGCTCATTAACCTCCACTGGAACATAAATGTGACCAACTCCAGCATAGAGATTAAGTAGGAAATTTAAGATACTGAGATATTCATATATTTTGAAAGAGAATTTAATATTCTTCAAAATGAGGTATTACATGATTATAGCATGAAAAATGACTGAGCTCCATCACGTTGTATGTCACTAATCAGGAAATGATAGTTTTGAGAAAATGGCAATTACAGAACCAGTCTCTGAATGTCCTGAAATGTCCCTAGCATCCATAAACTAAATGAATCTGGTTCTCGACCCAGCAACTTGGCCAAGCATCTTCCTAGCAACAGATGAGTTCTATTTACACCAATTCATGTCTATTTTGAGGCTTCTCGTTGGTTTACCATTGTATGATTCATTGTATGAATCCTTCTGCGATTCCATAAGTAGGGACAGTATTCTGGTACCGAATATAGATAATAAGGAAAGACCCTGAGCAATCACGAAAGCGGTTTGAAAATCAGCAAAACAAGTGGATATTTTCATTGTTTTACAACAACTTGGACATGGAACCCTTTCTTAAACAAGTATTTTAGCATGGATAGATTGTGTTTATGGATATTTGAACATGTTCATGATGAAGATTACGCTTTAAAGGATGTCTTTTTGGTGATATCGCACTGTCCCCCATGAAAGCCATTTTCAAATGACTTTGGCTCTTACTCAAAACACTACCTTATGTTGGAGCGGGTCATAGATGTTTTTTGACGTAATTCTAGGATCTCACATCAGATTTCTAGCATCTCTGTAGCTAATGGCTGGCCTCCTTTCTGACCCTCATGATACTTCTGTGCCATGATGATTGTACCAGTGCAGGAGCTAATGTCTTTATTGTGAATTAGAAGCATGATGTCCTGTTTGCTCCTGTGGCCATGTGTTGTCCTTCAGAGTGGAGTCTGGATGAATTACAAGGTCCAAGGTCAAGGTTTGCATCATGACACAGCTGTACAGTGGAGCTAAATGGTCCAGCTGGAGAAGTTGGTGAAAGGATGGATGGATGTGTGGATAACATGCCATTTTAAACAGCTCGAACTGATTGGGGTCAGAAACAGCTGGGGATGGGGATGAGTGGAGAGTATTAGAAAGAAATATAGCTAATTAATTACTTCTGATACCAGTAATGTACATATTTAAAAAGCTTTAAAGTAGTCTGTGATTTGGTTTAAAATGGCTAGAAAATATAGTAAGTTTTACCTTAATCATAAAACACACACCTAGTGAGCCATTAGGATGTCTTAATCAAGAAGCTGCAAACAAGAGATGAGGAGAGAGATGAAACATGAGAAGGCTGTCGAGACTCAGAGAAGAGAAGAGAGGAGAGGTCTGGGGCTGTAGACCTCGCCCAGTCCCTCGAGGTCTCTCTCATTTCCTCTAATTCACTTTGGGCTCAGACAACAGCGGGTACGTCAGTTATGGCTCTGCTCCGACAAACACGATCAGCACACAAATATCTCTTCTGCTATTAGGCCCATTCCAGAGACTGATTTGAGCATAATAAGCTTATTATTGCTGGAAAATAAACAGCGTTACTAATATAAATCTGAGCTGATTTTACTCCTTAGAATACGCTGAGAAAAATACCAAATAATACAGGAATATAGGAGGATATACAGAAGCACTCCTGCAAGTTACCTTTGCCACACAGCATGGAAAATGTAGCTAATGGGCCCTATGTGGGCCCCTTTTTTAATTACCTTTTTATAATTGCTCATCATATCATATGTTATATAGTACATAAACGTGACCAAATTAGAGTAAAAACTGTCTCATTTGAAAGTTTGGCCTTTTAAGGACACTCAGGGTAAAAAGTAATTATCTCATCTGAAAGTTCATATATGGTTTCTTAGTAATTTCCATAGTAACAGCTTGTCTATCAGTCACATGTAACTGTCTCATTTGAAAGTCCATATGTGGTTTCCTATTAGTTTCATAGCTACAGCATGTCTACTGACACTCTTATAACTTATAATTTTAATTAACGTATAATTCCTCTATCTGTAAACATTTGTGCCCTTGCTCTGGCCTTCACCTTTGACATTGGCATAAAAAAATCAAATTATCCCAGGGTACTGTCCCCACCAAGTTTGGTGAAAACATTGCATGGGTGTGGTCACAGTTTTGTCATGTCATGTCATGTCATTTTCTGAACCACTTAATCCTAATTAGGGTCGGGGGGAGACTGGCGCCCATCTCAGCCGACTCTGGGCGAGGGCACAGTACACCCCGGACAGCTCGCCAGGCCATCGCAGGGCAGAA
>JAQMYF010000017.1:10478147-10489395 GCA_030014195.1 Neosilurus mollespiculum
ACTTTAACTATAAAGTCCCTTAAATAGTTATAATTATATTGTTCTTCTTTGTCTTCTTGATATTGATAGTTTTTTTATTCTTCAGTTTTTAGGACAGTCGTAACAAGCATTTCACTACATACTGTACTGTGTATGATTTTGTATGTGATAAATAAAATTGAATTGAATTGATTGAATTGAATTGAGAACAAAACTAGAGGGGTAAGGTACCACCGCCAGGCACAACTGGATTATTATAACTTGGCGTAGTTTTAATGAAATGTCTTCCCCTAGTGGGTCTCGGTTGAACATTTTAAGTTATGTTAAAAATATGGATTTTATGGGATTTTATTTCCTACATGATCCCATGCATAGATCACCTCCAAAATTTAATGGGTTCTTTCCATGCTTAGGCCCCACCCCTCCACCAGATGTGATGGAAATTAAATTAGTTGTTTTGTGTAATCCTGCTAACAGAAAAACCCTTCAATATTTGCTTGAAAAAAGCCTTAAAATTCCTGGATCTGCTCCTGAAATGTTATGGGTTCTTGCCAGGCCCCTATCCTATCCCTCCTCCAGGCTTGGTGAAAATCAGCTCCGTAGTTTTTGTGTAATACTGCTAACAGTCAAACAAACAAAGAAACAAACAAACAGATGTTTGATGCTGGTGAATACACAACCCCCAGCATTCAGCAATGGAGCTTAAAAAATCTATTAAACACTAAACTTTAAGCTACTGTATATCTTAGTGTGAAATTTTGCTTATCTTCTTTCTTTTCAGCAATAAAGTATAATTAGATCTGAGCGTATCACTTATATATAGTGTTAGAGGATTTAAAGGCAAACAAAATGCTTTGTAATATCCATACATTATTATTTGTGTCAGATTTTTCCAATACTTTATTTAAAAATGTTTGTAAGCGTACGTGTATACTGTATTTGCATTTAACAGTTTTAAATGTGGCCGGAGCCGTGTTCTGATAAATTGGATATCCAGTAGTGTTGTAGTTTGGCACTAACAAACAGCATAAAGAATTTTATATGTTCAGTTCAGACATCGAAACAGAATTATGAATGAAATTGTTTACTAGATTTAATTATTATAAACATTAATATATACATAGTAATGCATGCACAAGTTTAGCATTATGTTTGCCTTTAATTCATAAGCATTGTTATCAACAGCATTTGTTTGTTTGTTTGTTAATCTGTGAACAAAATCCTGACCACACCCTTGCATGGATTTTCACCAAACAATTTGTGAATACCTGAGTCTCAGAGATGCTTAGATTTTGGAATTTTAAGGTGAAAGCTGAGGGTCAGAGCAAGGTCACAATGTGACATCTGTGCATTGCAACTCTTATGCTCACTGAAGGTTAGATTAAGCATACCTATCCAACATTAAGACAAGCGCATATAAACAGACTTAGAACATAACAGACATAACAGATGTAAAAAATTTGCTCAGGCCACCCAGGCTAATGTTGCCAGTCCACGTCCCTGCTATTCTAGAGCTGCTTGCTGAGGCTTAAGTATCTTGTTGACATTTCATAGTATCGCTCGTTGTTTTGTGCTTTCTAGAATTTTGCCTTTGACCTGAGTCAACATTTCAGAGAGTGATTGCATTGATTGATAAAGTCACTAATCTGTATTTGCATCTGCCTCCAGCGTCTGTTTCACCAGGATTCTTGTGGTGCAGATTTCTAATATATCTAATAGACTTCTAACTATTTGGGTTGACGATAACCTCTGGAAGCAATGTTATTGTGGTTACATTTTGCCCTCGCCTTCACACACAAATAGATGAATAATAAACTGGATTAAAGAATCTGGTATGCAAAAAAAAAAAAAAGGCAGATTTTCTTTGGGACTCTCACTGGCTCTTGAAATATCAAACAATATCAAAGCCTCTATGATTGCTCACAGACTGAGAATACTGTGTTGCTGAACCCTTCGTAGGACTCAAGCAGTCACCACAGGGGCATGCACTGAGAAGATGCCAAACCCCCAAAATAGCTGGCAACTGGGAAATCGGGCTAAAATTGTGTAGAGTGCACTAGGCTCCAGACATTTTGTACAGGCCTATGTCACCCAAGAAAATCTTTTCCATAACCAAATCTTCCAACACTTACTTCAAACACATAACACAATTTTTTAAAAATACTTCTGTACCAACATTCTGGACTTACATAATTCAGACTATATTATTTTGGTATTTACTACATGGGAACAGCACATTCTGATTAGTTTACTATCTTGGGATTAAAATACATCCTGTGGATAATGTTTGAATAAAAATGCTGGAAACTCACAGGTTGTCATGGTCACTTGGAGTAGGAAGCGTCATGATTATCATGCTTTAAAAGGGAAAAACAAATCATAAAAATCTAATTTTATTTATTTATTTATTTTTGTTTCTGCATAGTATATATTAAAACACCTTTACAGAGCATGTTTTACTTTTTGTTTTGGTGTGGTAGCCTACTGTACTGTATCTCTAAAAATCTTGTTTTAATTTGGTTTTCTTTATGTTTCTATGTAGTGTATACCTAAACTCTTTAATATGACTTAAAGATCTGTGTCAGTACTCTAATGCTGAGTTTCCTTCAGGGCAGTTCTTTGGTCAGCATATCAAAATAAAAATAGAAAAAAAATTTAAATTCTGTAAATGTAACTGGATTGTAAATGTTGACTAGATCATCTCTACTATCTCTAACTATTGTCTCCTGATTCTGCTGGCAATCAAGCCAACAAGCAGTGAAAGTGTGGTGTTTGAATGGCCGGAAAATATTTTTCCTCCAAGTTTTTCCTTTGGACCTTTGGGACTAATGGACTGGAAGGAATAAACTGACCCTGTAGAGAAGAGCAGTTTTTCTCATGCCAGCAAAATTCCTGTGTGTTGGAGTCCTGTGTGACCCCATCTCTTGAAGGGGAACCAACAATTTTCAATATAGTGATGAAACTATCATTGCTCATATTATATCAGAAGAAAGTTTCAGTTGTTTATAGACAACATATTAGCAAAAGGCGCAAAATGAATACTGAAGTCTGCTTTGCTATAAAAAGTAAATTTAGAACTGTTGCATAGCACTGACACTGGTGATTCAAGGCAACAAAAGGCTGGAAAAGTAAATGGTACTAAAAAGAAACAGCATTTCTAAAAGAAAAAATATTCTGCAACCAAATTGGTTAATTGTTAACTTTTTTTTCACTGTTAAGGTCAGTAACAAGATTGGGTATAAAAAGATCATCTGGGCTGAGGTTCACCAATCTGCAAAAAACTGTGTCTGTGTCTACAAATTGTAGAACAATTTCAGAATAAACTTTCTCAATGTAAAATTCATGTACAGTACATAATATGGGGGCAGCCGTAGCCATAATGGTTAGAGAAGCGACTTTGGGACCAAAAGGTCACTGGTTTGATGCCTTAACCAGCAAGAAATTTGTGTGGTGGTGGGGGAGTTCCACCTTCCCTTCCTCCACATTCATGTCTGAAGTGCCCTTGAGCAAGACACCTAACCCCCAACTGCTCTCCAGGCACCCCCAATGTGTGTGGCAGCCCACTGCTCCGAGTGTGTGCGCCCACTTTGGATGGGCTAAATGCAGAGGCAATGATTTCCCTTGCGGTATTAATACAATATAGCAAACAAACAAACAAACAAACAAACAAATAAATAAAAATAATAATATCATCAAAAGATTTCAAGAATCTGGAGAAATCTTTGTGTGGAAGGGACAAGGCCAAAAATCACTATTAGGTGCCCGTGATTTTCGGGCCCTTACGCAGCACTGCATTAAAAACAGGCATGATTCTGTGGAAATCACTGCATGGGCTCAGGAACATCTACAGAAATCATTGTCTGTGAACACAGTGTGCAGAGCTGTAGACTTTTGGACTGAGTGCTGATAACAAGCTGGATGGTCCCTCTCTTCTTTAGTCTGGAGGAAGCACATTCCATGTTTTAGCAAAATAATTTCAAATTTTGATTTGTCTGCCCTCAGACAAATCACTTTGCCTCAGTCCACTTTATGAGCATTAGCCCAGAAAAGATGGTGGTGTTTAAAGATCATGTTCACGTATGGCTTCTTCCTGATAAAGATAAAACTTTAACCTGCATTTGTGGACTATACACCAAACTGTGTTCCTTAGTGCATTGACATAAATCAAAAGGCTGACCTACCATTGGAGATGTTGTTCATCACATGGTGAACAATTAGAAGGGAAGATTTAAGAGGGCATAATGACTGTTAAGAAATAGTTAAAATTCTACATCATTGCGATATTTGGATGATTTTTTTTTTGTCTTTTTCTCTTTTTTTCTGACTTTCTATATACATAAATACACAAACATATCTTACTCTTCCTTGACTGAGTTGGTCATGAATTCTTCTGGAGTCATGCTGGTGATTGAAGGACATGTGAGCCTCGAGTCCATTAGGCTTGCCAAGAGGACTCAGAGTCGGAACTGTAAAGACCAGGAACAATCAGCTACAACAACCAACTATGGTATAATCATATAAATTGCCTAAAATATTGGCACCCTTTAAGAAAACTGTGAGGAAACATGTGATCCAATCTGGGAAAATCTGGACAAAGTTGGAAAATCACTTATTGAGCTGCATTGTTTAAGGTCATGATCTGTGCCAAACATGGTCACTGCTTTAAACGATCGTCCCACTATAGCACACAATCCTTATTTTTGCAATAAAAACTGTCAAACCTCAACCAAATTACTTTAGTGAAGCAAGAAATCCACAAAGTTTTCTCAAAGTGCTGAAAAACCTACCTGCGTTTACCTCTACCTCAGCAGGATCCACTGCTGAATGATGATTTTTATTTAGTAAAGTTTTTACAGTGTACCAATGCATTGAGCACCATATCAGTCCACTAAGGGGTAAACAAGTCAGATGTCAGGATTTCTGAGTCTCCAGTCGGAGATAACAACTGGAACACCACTGATGTCAGATTCCCAATTTTGAAAGTCAGGGGAACCTCAAAATCCAAGATGACTGCTCCATGCACCAACAGAGTGAAAGCTGCAGCATTAGCACTTCAGCCTTATTTCCATCTTATTAAATGATTCAAACAACTTTATGTCCAACTTCTATCCGTGAAAATGTTGCTATGGAGTTTGTATGCACAAATCCAATGGACTGCCTTATTATGAAGTCATATTGCTAACAATGGCTAACAAAAGCTAACCTGGCTAGAATTTGCTGGTATTTGTTATACTGGAACAACCAACTGAACAGTCAACTCTGGTGTAAATTTATTTGTGGCTCTGACTCCAACTTCTGAGATGAATGGAATGCATCATCAGACATATCTCTGTTTATCTGTATTAACATGGCAGGGATGTATCCCCATCACCACTGTCACAGATGGAGAGGGCATGGGGCAGCATGATTGCTGTCCCAAAGAATCTCTGTTAGTGTTTGTTACCATTTTCGATCACTAGCAACAATGAAATGCATCATTCAGAAAGGTGAGCAAATTGTGAAAAAAAAAAAAAAACCTACTGTGCATCTGTCTAATAACAACTTTAATAAAAGAGTTGAGTAGTAAACATTCAGTGAATGGCTAATATGGACTTTTGCCTTGCCTGCCCCATTGGAGAAGCCACCACTATTTTCCTAGTTAACTTTAATTATCCATTCACTAGCAGAATAAGGATGAACAGTGGAATGTTGTTTGCTAGATTGCAGGCAACCTGTTCATCCGTTGTGTTTGCAGTTTCCATATGAGCAATGGGCTTGTTAAGGAACCTCACATTTGTCCTGATGAACTTGACATTGTGAGGCTGTGGGATATTGCGTGTCTTCAGCTTCTCTGTCACTTCTGGATCCTGGGATGCATATTTGTGGTCTTTGAACACCTAATCTGGATTTAATCGCTCTGGGGCTTTTTCATCAAATATCCTATAGGTGTTTGGGCTAAGAGCAAAGAGCAGACATGAGGAGTAAGCGCTGGGTCTACACAATTTTAACACTCGGCTTGTGTGATATTAGAGGAAAAAAATCAGTAATGGGGTGGATATTCTTTACCACCATGAGGAAGATTTTCCAATAAAGTGTTTTAATATATTGTTTACTGCAGCAATTTTTCACTGATTACCACTGTTACACGTGTTGTTACAAAGCATTTGCACTGGAGGCTCCTTCCATAAAAACACCATTGACAGAAAATCTTACTAGACCAATATGTTATAATGGTAAAAATGCATTTTATATTAATTCCTCTGGATAAGGGCATCTGCCAAATGCTGTAAATGTGAATGTAAATGTATGTACAGTATACAGTAGATTAGAATTATTAATGACAGGAAAGATCAGACAAAGTTTTAGACAAAGTATTACACTGTTCCTGTATATGAGTTCATCCTTTCTGTGTTATAATAGAGAGAGTGTAACTGCACACAAACACCTCACTTTATATCACACTGAATCCGCTGAACAGTACCTATGGGTGTAATTGGTGTGCTACATACCGAAATGCTTCTCGGACCTTCTTCTTTCGGGGTAGGTAAATCTCCACGCTCTGAAACATGTTTACTTCTCATGAGTGCACTTGGTCCCTAACTTTCATGTACCCGTTTGGTTGCTAGGCAACCGGGGCAGGCAGTAATTTGACGCTTGACCACGAGAAATGCCCCCTTTTCTGCTCTATACTGATATAAACAGACATAAAAAACACACCAATGTTCAATATAAAGTTTTAATATAAAATGCTATTTGGTGTTCTTGTCAGTTCCATTCACTTGATGTAGCCTAGCCTTCACTGAATTACTGAGGGAAAAAAAATGAACACTCCTAATATTTTGCATGGATAAATAATAACTGGCTGCAATCTAAAATCTTCATAATATGCAATCAGAATTAAATATAAAAGCGTTTTAAACAAATCATTTGCATATATCGACTTCAACGCTATATTATTATTATTATTATTATTATTATCATTATTATCATTATCATCTATCTATCTATCTATCTATCTATCTATCTATCTATCTATCTATCTATCTATCTATCTATCTATCTATCTATCTATTAGCTACATTATAAATTATTGATGTGGATCTTTTCAGTGTGTCATTTGATCATTTGGCTCTACTCACCAACAAACCAACACTCGACTGTTTTGGCTCCTTTTCCTAAGCCATATAAAATATGTGAAACTTGATCAGCGATTAGTATTCTTTGTCATTCTACTTTTGTACCCATCAATTAAAAACCTGACTGTCTCTGAGTGGACTGATACAACTAGAGGAAAATTGTTAAAGTTTATGAAAGCAGAGATTAAATGAAACTTTAGCATTTTTATTATTTATTTTAGAATTAATATTATTCCAGGCCAGTGATTCTATTTTGCATTAAGTCACACACATTATTTAAAGGTGGCATTTCTCAAGTCCCAGAAGTCTCTGCTCGAAGCAGCAAGTTACTATTTTCAATGCCATTGATATTTCATTGTTCTTAGACCATAAATAATAAATTGTAATGTGAAATGGAAGATATTTTCAAAGTAGTTTTCATTTTAAATTCTTTAAACTGATTCATACCATTCCGTATGGTTCTATTAATGTTCCAGATCAGGCCTCAGTGAGAAGAAGAAAAAAATTAAAATAAATCAGACATATTGTGTTCAAAACTCTCATGTATGGCAGCCAAAATTCAAGGTTGGTTCCATCCTTGTTGTGTATGCTTTACATCTGCAAGAGAGCTATGGTACACAAAGAGAGCTAGCAGAGTAGTTGTCACATGCTTTCATAATGCAGTGGCCTGAAATGTAAACAACAACAACTAAGTGGACTCTGGGAAAGCTGAGCTGGCCTCCTTTAAAAGAAGAAAAGAAAGAAAATGTGTTAGCGCATACAGATTTCTTTGGTTTGCCAACTGGAACTGAGGTTAAAGACAACTGGCTGAGGTTACAGAAAATCTAAAAACAACCCAATTTGTTGTCTGTTTTGTTCGTATTTCACTTCCTGATTTTTTCCCCAAGCTGACATGTAACTTGATTAGAGCTCATTAAGAGAATCTGAGTGGAAATGATACAGGGAACACATCTTCCACTATAAGAACACATCATTTATCCACACCCACTTTCACCTAATCTGTAACAGGAAAATACAGTATGATGGAGGAGAACATGGATTATATAAATGAATATACAGCCTGGGGGATGTTGTTGCTCATGATTTGAATGGTGGCGACAATTTTGGGTTGGAATGGGGTGGGGTGGAGGGGTGAAGTAGTATGTCTAAATAATTTTGCTGAAATTAGCAACATTAGCAATATTCCTGCAAAGTCCTAGCTGTGCTCTTGCATGTGCTAGTTATGTTAGTGTTAACTGCTTTGGGGACTAGAGGTAACAAATCAAAATCCTTCTGGCAAAAAGAAGCCTCTGATCCCATTATTTATTTCTTAGGAATCCATTTCAACAACAGATGACACTTCTGATTTACTGTATTATCCTGTCACAAAATATTTAAATATGAGAATATACAGAAGAATATAAATTTTAAATAACAGCTAGTACACTGGGACAATAAACGTTTTCCTTTATTGAAACACACAAGAAATACAATTTCACCATGATTTCATGGAATTTTATGGAACTTGATGGAACTACTTAAAATTATTTCTGGTTACTTTACACTTTCCTTAAAAATATTTTGTGATACCGGCACACTGTTAGAGCCTCATATTTACACTGTTAACTTTGGCATAATTACAAATTATTCATTCTGTAAAAAAAATAAAACAAATAAATAAAGGAAGTATGTAAAAAACATCCCCCAGTGCAGCTAACTGGCCAGCCATGTCTCTCACTCTCTGTGGTGAGAGGCATGTAAAAGAACCATTACTGTCATCTGTAAAGAGTAGGCCATTGGGTTGCCGTTAGCATGTTTCTGCCCTGCGATGGCCTGGCGAGCTGTCCAGGGTGTACTCTGCCCCAGCCAAATGTCGGTTGAGCTGGGTGCCAGCCTCCCTGTGACCCTATTTAGGATTAAGTGGTTCAGAAACTGAATAAATGAACGAATGAGTGAATGCAAGAAACATTTTTAGAAAAAAAAAAAAATTAACTAAAGAATTCTTTAGTTAAAAAAATGAAGATTTGAGAATATTATTGCACCTTTTAATATTTATGAAGATTTTACTTTTGTTTGAAAGTGAAACTGCATCATGGGAAATTTGGAGAAAAATTTAACAAGGTGTGTTAGGAATATTGCTGAAGTGGGTTTGTTGTGTTCAAGATTCTTATATTTGGGCTTCATCCTAAAGAATAAGACAAGGTATCATATGATTCCTGGGTATGTGGTGGAATAAGGAAAATAAAACAAAATTGCAAATGCATACTCATTGAATATTTTTTTTGTTTTTTTTCTGTTGCATTAAAAAAATTCTAATCATTCTGATTTTTGTAACTGCCAAATAAGACACATTTTATTTCTTTTAATACATGTAACATTTTTTCCATTCTTCTTCTTTTATTGCATAAATTTAAAATACATTTTATTTTTTAGCTATATTTTTTCTTTTTCTTTTCATTCCATGTCTATGTTTCTTTCATGCTCTGAAGTTTATTAAAAATAAACTTTTATATATTGCTAGCCTCATATGGTCATTCAAAGAGAGCTAATGGTGGCAGGTTTGGAAAAAGATACTAAAAAGAAGCTTCCAATCTGCAGCAACACCTAAACGTACTGTGACCCTAAAATATGTGACCCATAAACACAAAATTAGTCTTAATGAAGTGATTTTCTAATGAACTATCAGCTTTTAAATGACCCATTTTTTAAATCGGACTAAATTTGAGAAAATTCAATTTCAGTTTGTTGCAAAAATCAATTCGATGCAAGACTTATTTTGAGACAATGGACCACAAATACCAGACATGTTTTATATTTTATAGTGAATTTGATGAACAGCTAAAGAGCACAAAAATAAAGAGGGTAGATGGTCTCTGCTACTTTAAAACACACCCAGCTGACAGCACTGACCCCTAACTCCCAGGGCTGTGTTTTCTCCTTCTATGATCAGGTCCTTTTTTGTCTCTCATTCTCTGATAAGCCTCTGCCCTAATCTCAGGACTGTCAGCTAATAGGATTGAAACCGTCCTGTATGGAGATTTGCAGCAGGAGAGCATGCTGGGAGAATAAACCCCCAAACAAACCAACCAGGACTGAGAAGATTGCAAGTGTGTGTTTCCACTGTTGTAGTAAAGGGGGCTGCATGTACTGGTGCTGCTTTATGCATCAGTTTTATAGCGCATCATAGCAGAAGAACCACGTTGACTGTACTATGGCAACAGAAAAAGAAGCTGATGTTGGTGAAGATTATTCACCACCACTTTTGTTTAAAATAGCGTTTAATAAAAAGAAGTAAAAAATTACTTCTCTATAATTTTTTGGGTGAAAATGTATTGCACAATTCTATTGTAGGTAATGAGAACCAAAAAATAAATAAATAAATAAATAAATAAAAAATTCCCAAGAAGTATATTGAGGTAAAGGTATGGCTAATAAACAAAAACATTGAAAATACCAATTTTTCTGAAAAATTGCAAGGTGTCGCGAATTTTTGGATTTTATTAATTGACATTCTAAATCTAGAAGTGAAAGAAAGTGAGAAATGTCAATGTGAAGCTGCAAATTTATCAGAGATCTTGGTGCTGTGATGCATTTAGCTAATTCAGAATTTACAAGATGGATACAACATACCTGAAAGGATTTGAAAAGAGATTCACCTCTCTCTAATTTGATCTGGAAGCAATAGTATTAGTAACATGCTTTGCTGTAATCTGTAATCAGATGGAAAGGAAAGGACATGGCTCATGGCATAGTGTCTTTATTAGACTTAGTATGTGTGGCATCCTGAGAAAACCCTTCGCACGGTTGTATTTGGAAATGTTGTACTCTACTATAGATCAGTATATACTACACAATGGCATGGCATGATCTTATTGTTAATTCACAATTATGTGTAGAAGGTGATGTGCATGTAGATGAAGAGATGAATCAAAATGGTGGACAAAAGCTCATGGTGTTACCACAGTCACTAATTCAGAAATCCTTGAAATTAAACTAAAGGCCATTTGAAAAACATACAAACAAAGCCACAACATATCGCCATAATGGGTCCATAACGGAGTGTGTGACTATTGTGACACTTTTAAAATATAACAATACCACATATAAATCTTTTTACCTATGTTTTCGTGTTATACATACTTAAACAATTATTTGCCTCAGGCTTAGTGAATCGT
>JAQMYF010000017.1:10555405-10570164 GCA_030014195.1 Neosilurus mollespiculum
TTCTTTTACATTCCTTTCACCACAGACAGTGAGAGACACGGCCGGCCTTTGATAACCCAGTTATCTGCACTGGGGGGACAGCAGTGACAACTCGGTGATAGTGGGGCTTGAACCCCCGACATTCAGATCGGTAATCCATCCCCCTACCACCGGGCCACCACTGCCTCTGGTTTCTTTTCTGGGAAATTAAAAAAAATTTTCTGAGTGTATAATGTATGAATCAAAACAGTGGACAAACTTTTAGCAAAATGTCATCCCAAAAATATGAAGAGGGCATATAATACAATAGGGAGGCACAGTGATATAGTGGTTAGCATGTTCGCCTCATAGCACGGTCATGAGTCCCAGGCTTGCAGCTTCTGTGTGGAGTTTGAATGTTCTCTCCATGCTTGTATGGGCTTACTCTGGGTATTCCAGTTTCCTCCTACAGTCATGAGACATGCACATTAGGTTAACTGGCTGTTCCAAATTGCTCCTAGGTATAAGTGTGAGTGTGAGTGTGTTGGCCCTGTGATGATCCGGTGAACTGTTCACGGTCTATCACGAACTGATTTTACGTGATAGACCGACACAAAGTGGAGCTTGACTGTGAAGTGAAAGCAAAATGATACATGGTTTTCAACATTTTTCACAAATAAAAATCTGAAAAGTGTGGCGTGTATTTGTATTCAGCCAATATCCCCCAACATATCACCCCCCGCCTGCAAGCTGGAAATATTTTGGGGTATGTCTCTAATAGCCACTGAAATATTTGCCTATTCTTTGCAAAATATCTCAGGCTCAGTCAGATCAGATGGAGAGCATCTGTGAACAGTAATTTTCAAGTCTTGCCACAGATTCTCAATTGTATTTAGATCTGGTCTTTGACTGGGCCATAATAATAACACATGAATATGCTTTGGTCTAAACCACTCCATTGTCGCTCTCGCTGTATGTTTAGGGTCGTCATCCTACTGGATGTTGAACCTCCACCTCAGTCTCAAATCTTTTACAGACTCCAACAGGTTTTCTTCTAATATTGCCCTGTATTTGGCTCCACCCATCTTCCCATCAACTCTGGGCTTCCTTGTCCCTGCTGAAGAAAAGCATCCCCACAGCATGCTGCTGCCACCACCATGTTTTACATTAAGTGAGCTGTAAGGTGGCGGTGGCTTAGTGGTTAAGGTGATGGGTTACTGATCCAAAGGTTGGTGGTTCAAACCCCACTATCACCACTGTTGTGCCCTTGAACAAGGCTCTTAACCCTCAGTTGTATAAAAATTATTGTAAGTTCATTCAGTATGCTGCAAGTGTGTTACTTTTGTTGATGATTTTTAGAGGGGGTGGTGTGTTCAGGGTGATGTGCAGTGTTAGTTTTACTCCACACATAGCATTTTGCATTTACGCCAGAAAGTTACATTTTGGTCTTATCTGACCAGAGCACCTTCTTCCACATATTAAACAGGACTACTTATGGCTTTCTTTTAACAATGGCTTTCTCCTTGCCACTCTTCCCTAAAGTCCAGATTTGTGGAGTGCAGGACTAATGGTTGTCCTGTGCACAGATCCCCCCCCCCACACACCCCCCGAGCTGTGGATCTCTGCAGCTCCTCCAGAGTTACTATGGGCCTCTTGGCTGCTTCTCTGATCGAAGCTCTTCTTGCCCGACCTGCCAGTTTAGGTGGACAGCCATGTCAATGGTAGGAAGGTTGATAGGTTTGCAGTCGTGCTCTACTTCTTCCAGTTTCGAATGATGGATTGAAAAGTGCTCTGTGTAATGAATTTTGAAAGTCATGTATCATTTTCCTTCCACATTACAATTATGCTCCACTTTGTGTTGGTCTATCACATAAAATATCATTAAAATACATTTACATTTGTGGAGGTAACGTGACAAAAAGTGTTAAAGTTCAAGGTGTATCAATACTTTTGCAAGCCACTGCAATTGCTCTTTCCGACTACAGTATATACCAGTACAATTATTCATAATCACATCTCTGGTGTCACCCAGGTGTAGATGGGCTTCCTTCTGATTCTGTTGTAATATCAGCCTGCAATCAGTCTTTAAAAGGAAACAGCAAGCAGTGCAATTTTTGTTGTGAGCACTAAAGAATTCTGTCCCCTCTGGCTAGACTACCAGCCAAAACAGGAATAAAATCAAATCCATTCGCTGTAATCTTAAACCACTTCCCCTGATTTTCCTGCGAGTTGTTTAATGAGTATTTTAGTACCTTTATATATTTTAAACCCTCATCTTTCTCTCTTGGTCATCTACTGTAATGGTTAGAAAGTAGTTTGTATTTCCTGTGTTTATGTAAAAACTGGTCTCTTACCCAGCAGGCATCAGTCTGCATAATGAGAGCAAAAGAAGACAGGTTTTTACAAGAACATATGGTGTGACTGCTGTTCGTGTATACGATGCGACAACCATCTGCAGACCATGCATCTGTGTTCCAGTTCACACAGTAGAGTATCCCGTTGGGGTCAAACTCCTAGCAAGTGAGGAGAAAAAGATCAAATCAAACCATCTGAAAATTCATTCATAACATATTAGAGATATATATCGAAAACTGTCTAAATAAATTACATTTGTGTGTTTGAAGGTGATTTTTACTGCTTGAGTGAGGCGTGCGTTGGTAGATTTCGGAAGTGTAGCTGACACCACAGGGGATATCATGGTTTTTTCATTGTTTGTAACTGACTTGAAGAAGGTGGGATTGAGGATTTCAGTCATGCTGGTGAAACTCATAAAGGCCACGGAAGCTGAAATAAAGTTGAAAGTAATACAAATACATTGGAAATATAGAATGAATTTTAAAATATGTTGTAAGGGGCAGCATGGTGGGTAGTAGGTAGCACGTCCCTCTCACTCCATGAAGGTCCTGGGTTCGAGTCCCGGGCTCAGTGAGGGCACTTCTGCGTATTCTCCCTGTGCTTCCATGGGTTTCCTCTGGGTGCTAGAGTTTCCTCCCACAGTCCAAAGACATGCACATTAGGATATTCTGAACTGCCCCTAGGTTTGAATGTGAGTGGATGGTTGTGTGTATTGGCCCTGCAATAGTCAGGCGAGCTGTTCACTGTGTACCCCGCCTTTGCCCGGAGTCGACTTGGATGGGCTCCAGCCGCCCCACAAACCTAAAAAAGGGGAAAACAGTTCCGAAAATAAAATGAGAAAAATATTCTATGAACGAAAAACCACGTGAGCGCTGACGTAGGGCCACAGCAAAACCTGTTCTGAACACCTTCTCTTGGCTGTGTGTCACACCGATTCATCCACTGATGGAAAATGAACACTGTCCTACTGCTGAATGCTCCGGGCTTCCCAAACTCGCTGAAGCTGTTTACGCCAGGTTTTAGAAATAATGTAAAAATGTAGCCAGCAGCAGTATAAATGTGTGTAGTTGTTACTATACCGTTCCTTGACATTTCGTCCAAGCTGATATCCACTGAAGCGTTCTGTGTACCTAACTGAAGAATTTCATTCGAGGAGATTTTAAATTCACCCGCCATAAATACTTGAACCTCTAGAATGAAACAAAGTCAGTTTCATTTTTGCTCCCTCTTATTGAAATTATAAATCAAAGCCCACATTAAAATTATTGGGTGAAATAAACAATATTCAGTATGTGGTTTGTACTCAGATTTCATACCCAGATTTTGGAGAGACAAGCTGATGGTGTGGTTAGTGTTTTTTTTCATCACCAAAGTGGACACCAGTTGCTCACTTACATTCAGTACCATGTTTCCATAAGATTGGAGCTTCTTTTGGCTAGACATTTTGTCTTTCAGATGAGTTGTAAGATTTATTATGATGCTCAAACAGTTTTTTACAATCTGTCCAAAAGCCAGAAATTGGTTTTAATGAGTGCATGTACAAAATTGTACTAAATACATCTTGAGACCAAAAATAAAAAAACCAGTACTTTTATTTACAAATAGGAAATAATTACATGAAACTAGAGGGGACTCATGAAGTGCAAGGTTCAAGGTACATGTGCATTGATCAACCTGAGTAATCAAGTTCGTTGTTCATTCATTCATTTTCTGAACCATTTAATCCTAATTAGGGCCGCAGGGAGGCTGGCGCCCATCTCAGCCGACTCTCGACGAGGACATCTCGCCAGGCTATTGCAAGGGGGGACAGCAGTGAGAACCCGTTGATAGTGAGGCTTGAACCCCTGACCTTGGGATCAGTAATCCAGCCCCCTACCCTGGGCCACCACTGCCCCAGAGTTCATTGTATCTAGGCCCTATATCCTATATACCATAATATATTGAAATGTCCACCCCTGGTGGGCGTCTGATAAACATTCATATATTATTTTCACTTATTGACTTTGATTTGATTTGGATGAGGATTTTATTTTACAGCCTGACAGATAATGATCCACAGATGTTTCAGTTAAAATACATAAAAAAATGGAACAATATAAAATCTTGAGATAGAGCCATTTTCACAAAATTGCCATTTCTGGACGTGACCTTGGACCTTTCATTTCATTTTTCGAGACCAACATTTTGGTCCTCTACATGTCTGCTGTGAATTACAACTAAATCAGATCAGATTTTTTAATGTTTTAATGTTAAAGAATTGTTTTGCAACATGATTTCATGCACCAATCACATTCATGCACAATTACCACCCCCTACTCTAGAAAAAAAATTATATTTTTAGTTAGAGTTATATTGCACTCAAACAAACAAACAAACAATGAGAAAACCTTCTGGCAGAAGTAATAATGTACGTCTCACCTCTTTTGGTAATTCTTCAGGGATGTTATTAGGGATTTGAGACAAGAAGTCCATCATGCATTTTCTTGTTAGATAACCCTAGATTTAAAAAAGTATAGATAATTATTATTACGTGAACATTAATGGGCTATTAGAATTACATTTTAAAAGGTTATAATAATAAAAATAGCTTTCCATTTAGTTTCTGGGGATAATTAATTCAGTTTACAGCATTTAGCAGACGCCCTTATCCAAACGAATTACAGACGTCACTGTCAGTGAATACATTCTTATTCTGGTTCACTGGGACATAGACTAAGTATACCATCAATCAAAACCCAGTAGGTAGGTGTTATATGTGTGTGTGTGTCTGTGTGTGTGTATGTGTGAGAGAGAGAGAGAGAGATATTGTGCTAATCCAAGTACTGCTCAAAAAGATCGTTTGAAGAGACCCAGTACTCAGCTGTCTGGACATCTAGAGGAAGATCATTCCACCACCTTGGTGCCAGGACAGAGAAGATTTTAAATGCATTTTCACTTGTCCCTTGGTAGAAGGAGCAACCAGTCTAGCAGTGCTAGAGGATCGGAGAAAAACACGGTGTGGGGTGTGATAAATGCTTTGAGGTAGGAGGGTGCAGGTCTGTTTTTGGGTTTGTAGGCAAGCGTTAGTGTTTCGAATCTAATAGAGGCAGCTAAAGGAAGCCAACAGAGAGGAGTGGTGTGGGAGAACTTTGGGAAGGTTGAAAACAAACCGTGCAGCTGCATTCTGGATCAGTTGTGGAGATCGAAAGGTGCTCAAAGGTGGACCTGCCAGGAGCGAGTTGCAGTAGTCTGGCCTTGAGATGAGAAGGAACTGAACAAGTATCTGAGTGGCCTCAGTGGAGAGAAATGAATGAATCTTTCGGATGTTAAAGAGGAGAAATTGATATGATCGAGAAAAATTAGCGATATGAGAGCGATTTATAGATGCAGAGAGTGAGAAGAGGAAAGAGTCACTAGCAGATTATGATGGTGGGGGAAAAAAGGAGACTGAGTTTGGGAGACTAAACAAAGAGCAGGAAGTAACAGATGAAGGAGATACAGTATGGAGGTTTTGCCGAGTGGGGGAAGAAAACTGGTGTTAGGTAGAAGAGGTGAGGTGATAGTAAAGGAAGCAGTAATGTCTGTGACTGGGGCGGGACGGCAGAAAACGAGATCTGGGAGATTCCCTCCTTTGTGTGTGGGAGAGCAGTTTTTGAATGTTAGAGAAAAGGAATAAAGAAGAGGGAGAAGAGGACTGAAGTTTGTGAGAGGGGAGATTGAAGTCTCCCAGGAGAGTGAGAGGCGTGTTAGTGGGGAAAGTGCTGAGGAGTGTGTCCATTTCTTCTAAAAAGTGTCCAGGGGTCCAGGAGGGCGGTAAATGATGCTTTTTTGGTATAAGCTCTACTGAGGTTCCATGTGAGCAAAGGTCAACAGGTGATATAAGAACGCTTCAGACTACTGAGTGCTGAAAGAAAATCATCACTGTGTGAGAGAGGATGTCCTGAGAAAACCCTCACTGTTATATTCAATGCTGAATTGATATGTTTGTATATTGTTAGTGGAGCCGTTAGAACGCGTGTCCAGCATACTCAGGTAGGTCTGAGGGTCAGAAGTCCACATATTATTTCCATACAGTGTGTAATGTACAGTAGCTCTTACCCTGCATGGACCAGTCTGCTCGATGAGAGTAAAGTTCCCCAGACGATTACATGAACACACAGTGTGACTGCTGTTGGTCTCAGTGATATTACAGTAATGTGAAACCCATATGTTTTCTTTCCAGTACATACAGGACAGAATACTTTCAGGCGCCAAATTCTAGTAAACAGAAATGTGAAAGAATAAACAATCTAAAAAAGGAATGTATTCCCTTAATTTTATTACTATTCAAACACTTTATCACAATAATAATTTAACAATTTTAGCTGACCATTCCCTGCGTCGTGACGCAGGGGGCACACGGTATCAGACAGGAATATGGGAACCGTGTTCATAATGTGAAAAATAAATACTCTGTTGTATCTGCAATTTTTCTTTTTCTAAACATTTAAGGTCATTCAGTTACATTTGATTGATTTTAAATAGAAATCTAAATGTTAAATCTAAATACTAAATTTAAATATTAATTGTAGTTGTTGAAATATAAATGTGTAAATGTAAATATTTTAATAAATATTTTATTCATATGCAAATTAATTTATAGCAATCATATTTATAATTTATTTATAATAAGAAAAAGAGCTCTTCGAGTCAAGCTCAGCAATCCCGCATATATATAAATATATTGTATGTGGGGAAAAAATAACAGTACTACAATTTCATCCCGACAAGCCTGTTTCGTGGTTGCGTGGTATATATATATATTTATTTATTTTTTATTCTCAGATCCTAAATTTAATACAAAACAGTTTAAAATTTAACACACACACACACACATTAACATCCAAAGTGAGCACACACACACTCGGAGCAGTGTTTGGCTGCTACATACATTGTGGTGCACGGAGAGCAGTTGGGGGTTCGGTACGTTGCTCAAGGGCACTTCAGCCATGAATGTGGAGGAAGAGAAGGTGCAGCTCAACTCCCCCCACCACACATTTTTCCTGCTTGTTTGGGAATCGAACCAGCGTCCCGTCGCTAACCATCAGGCTACGCCTGCCCCCAGAAACCTGGACCCTCAGATTAAAAGTCTGCTGCTCTACCGACTGAACTATGTGGGCCCATTTAAATTTATATTTTTAAAAAATGATAGGATAATATTAGTACACCGTCCCCCTGTTCTTTTCTTTGTGCATTTAAGAATAAAGAAAGTACATGTGTAGCAACCAGAAAGACCCATGCCTGCCTTTGCCTTTGACTTAAGCTAACACGGTAACACTTTTTTGAACTAACCACAGACCACCGCATGGAGTGTTTTATTCAAATAAACCAGGTGTGTTTTGCTTTACCATTTCCTGAATTTGGATCTATAAGTACCCTCTGTAATGTTAGTAAAAGAGAAATCAGTTGCTTGTCAATGCTGTGTGTTCTTCATTGGTGTGTGTGTGTGTGTGTGTGTGTGTGTGTGTCAGGCCTGAGAGGAAAGGTAATGACTTAACAAGAGATAGCAGGGGTTATGGAAATTGGGAATCGAGTGTGGTGATTTTTTTTTTTTTTTTTTTTTTTTTTGTCTGCATACAATTGTATTTCTCTTCCTTATATATTTAGGGTACACCAAAAAATTCAATTTAAAAAAATGAGAGGAAATTTAACATTTTACAAGTTTAAAAATTGAATTAAAATATACAAATAAAAGGGAGTTTTCAACTTTCTATATTTGGCATCGAGATAATTCAGTTGTAACCAGTCAACCTAACAGCGTGTTTTTGTGAGATGGAAGAAAATTCTGTAAAATTTCACATGGACAGAGAACGAAGACTAAACAGAGTTCGGAATTTAACCCCGGATTCTGAAGTTTAACCTTAAAATCTGAAGTTTTTAAGTTGTGAGGCACCGATATTTCTTGCTTTGTTACTGTTGTACCACTAAACCCATTATTGTGATTATTACTGAAATTGAAACATGTATAAAAAAAACCCTTTTAGGACAAATTACTTACCTTGATATGTTTGAAGGTGAGGTGGACAACCGGTTCACTGAGGTTCGTAGTATCGGTTTTTAGAAATGTTGCTGACACCACTGAGGATATAATAGTTTTCTCTGTGTCTGTAAATGTGCTGAAACTAGGATTTAGGATGTCTGCCATGTTGGTGTAGCTTATCAGTGCCACAGCAACTGGGGCTAAAAAAGATATTTATGAATGAGTTAAATTGGTTAATTTTTTAAGGTAAACTCTATATAAATCCTTTGTTATTGCAAAAGGGTGTGTCCATCCATTTATTGTTTATACTTATATTTATCTTTTGGAGCCAATCACCGTGAGTAATTTGGAAAGGTGAAAATCAATGTCGCAGGATTTTAAGCCCTTATAACTTTGAAATGTGTGTTGATAGACATGCCGTTACTATGGAACACTAATAGGAAATCATATATGGATTTTAAGGGACCATAAAAGGTCGAACCCTAGCTATCTTGTAAATCCTTCAAAAGAAAGTGTATTTTTTTCTGGTAATTTAGTCACGTCCACATACTATAGAACATATGATGAGATATACAGATGGGTATTTGACACCAGTATTCATAAAGGCCTATTTGCTTTATGGCAGAGGTACCAGAGTGCCCCTTGAGTTATTGTCGCCAAGGAGGTAATGTTTTTGCTAGGTTTGCATGAGTGCTTGTTAGCAGAATTACGCAAGTTATGCACAGATTTTTCTGAAATTTGAAACGGGTGGGGTTTTAGACGAAGATCAAGTTATTCATCCATATGCACGATAGCGTGGGGCAGCACAGTGGTGCAGTGGTTAGCACGTCCACCTCACACCAGGAAGGTCCTGGGTTCAATGTTCTCCCCGTGCTTGCGTGGGTTTCCTCAGGGTACTCCGGTTTCCTTCCACAGTACAAAAACATGCATGGTAGGCTAAATGGCTGTTCCAAATCGCCCCTAGGTGTGATTGTAAGTGTGAATGGTTGTGTGAGTGTTGCCCTCACAATGGTCTGGTGAGCTGTTCAGGGTGTACCCCGCCCTCACCCAGAGTCGGCTGATATGGGCGCCAGCCTCCCTGTGACCCTAATTAGGACTAAACAGCTTAGAAAATGAATGAAATTATTTATTCATTAATTTATTTTTAAAGCTCGGTGGAGGTTTGCACCCTCCGGATGCTCTTATTTAATTTTACGATGCTCCTACTGAGATAGTTAAAGGGGTGGGGTGGCTCACAGCGATAAGAGAGGAGAAATCACTGACATCATCATTAAAGAGCAACATTTACCCTGACGCATTATTGACAGCATCAGTGTTAGTACTACACCTGTGTTCCCTGAGATCTCACTGACTTCTATATGCATCGATGCATTACTAGTGATGAGTCGGGGGAGTTCACCTAAGAAGGACTGAGATCCAACCATAACAATGTGAGCCTCTAGAAAGAAAGAAATCAAGTTTCGGTAAAATGAGATGAATTAACCTTAATGTGAATGTAAGAAATGAACCAAGCAGATGCTTCAGATGCAAATCTTTAACGATTTATGAGCAGTTTCTTTACCTACAGATTGGAGACATATACTGGAATTGTAGCTTCCTGTTTTGTTCACCAGCGCAGACACCAAATTCTCAGTGATCCTCATTACAGTATTTCCATAGTATTCATTCTCATTCACGTTGGCTGTGAGATTCATTATTGTGGTCAAATACCTTTCCACAGTCTAACCAACAGAGATTTCCATTAGCACACATGCTGTTATTAAACGGATCATTCACTAACCAGGCATATTAAATAAATATTAAATACAACGTTATCTCCTGGAAATACACTTCTTATGAATTGGTGCTGTAATGGCAAATTATCCCCCGGATACGCAGTTCTGTTATTGTTATCATTATTGTAAACAGATAAAGAACCAAAACAAGATGTAGAACCGGTGAATAAGAGACACTGAGCCTGTGAGCTGGGGCTCTTTAATATACCCACAGTCAGGACGCCAAGCACTAAAACATCACTCACCTCCTGCGGGAACTCCTGAGCTATGTTATACTGAATCTGGTTCAGGAAGTCCGTGACACACTCTTTAGTTTTCACCTAGAAAGAAAAGTTGAAGAGATGCTGTACAGCAAAGATGCCTTCAAAAATAATCACGTTAAATTCCTCTAAAAATCCTATAACGATAATATAAATATGAACGTAAATATAAAATATATTAAAAAGTATAGTAATATAGTAAAAAGTCTTTTTTTGTGTGTGAGGAACTTTTGCTTTTAAGAATAAATAGTAGTTAATGGTGCCGTTTGTGCAGATTTATTTATTCATTCATTTTCTAAGATGCTTAATCCTAATTAGTCTCGCGGGGAGGCTGACGCCCATCTCAGCCGCCTCTGGGTGAGGACGGGGTACACCCTGAACAGGTCGCCAGGCCATCGCAGGGCAACACACACACACACAACCATTCACACTCACACCTAGGGGTGACTTGGAACAGCCTGTCAGCCTGGTGGACTGTGGAGTGTGGGAGGAAACTGGAGTACCCGGAGGAAACCCACACAAACACGAGGAGAACATGCAAACACCACACAGAAACGCCACGAGCCCAGGAATCGAACCCAGGACCTAATTGCTGTGAGGGGGACGTGCTAACCACTGCGCCACCGTGCAGCCGAGACTAAAATTGGAAAATTGTACTGAGTATCTTATGCCCCTGAACACAACCAGAACAGACGGCAACCTGAGAAAACGATTTTAAAGACTGAACCTGGGAGCAGTGAGGTGACATCACTTCCTGTGTACCGCTGTGTGGTCTGTTCCTTGTGTGCACATTACACAGTAAAGTTCTATACGGAACTCTTACCCTGCATGGCTCAGTCTGACTGATGAGAGCCAGTGTAGTCAGGTGTTTACAAGAACACACACTGTGAGTCCTGTTGGTGTGGGTGAGTTTACATGTGTCCCAGGCCTCTGTTTCCCAGTCCATACACGACAGGAAGGCGTCTGGGTCCAGAGTCTAGCCAATGGACAAGAAAGAAATAAAGAGCTTAGAAGAAGAAGAAGAAGAAGAAGAAGAGATTATATATTTTTTTAAATTTAAGCATTAAAACCAACAGTTTATTCAATCAGTCAATCAATCAATAAATAAGCAAATAACCGTTATGTGTTTGAGGGTGAAATTGACTGGTTCAGTGAGGGGTGTACTCAGTGAGGGTCTGAGACATATTGCAGACACCACTGTGGACATCATGGTGGTACTGGCTATGCTGGTGACTTTAGAGAAGAAGTCTGGTTTAAGGATGTCCATCATATTTTTGTAACTCATCAAGGCCACTGCAGCTGGTCCTAAAAATCAAAATAACCTGAGATGACATATTTTGATGCCCCACCCACTGTTTTCACCCCATCTGTGTGTGTGTGTCTGTGTGTGTGTGTATGGGCATCCCATCTTCTGAATCCCTCAGTGAGCTTTGACAAAATTCTCAACACTATTTAATTCCCATAAAGTGGATTTAATTTTATTTAAATGTTTGTAATAGTTGCACTGACTTCTGTTATCTTGAGGATTATGTTATGGCAGCGTCTGTCTGTCTGTCTATCTGTCCGTCCATCCCCCTACCGCTTTTCACTGAATTCCTTTAAACTTGGCAGACATGTTGGACGCTTGACAAAGAGATTTGCATATTATAATGACAGTGATGGGCTAATATTGAACAACGTGATGTAACCACGTAATAAACGGATTCACACTCCTGAATAAATGCTTCTATCACACAGAGACTCCCCTTAGAAAAAAGTGAGAGTAAAAAGAGTTAACAGTCATGCAAAGAAAAGAAAATGCTATCTCCTGAATTAAAATCTAAGGAAATGTCAGTGGTCAGCATGTCCACCTCACAGCAAGAAGGTCCTGAGTTCGATTCCCTGTCCGTATGTTCTCCCCGTGCTTGCGTGGGTTTCCTCTGGGAACTCCGATTTCCTCCCACAGTCCAAAAACATGCACTTTTGTTTTTTTTAACTGGCCGTTCCAAATCACCCCTAGGTGTGAGAGTGAGTGTGAATGGTTGTGTTTGTGCTAATTAGGATTAAGCGGCTTGGAAAACGAATGAATGAAGGAGAACTATCAGTACCATGATCTCATCCCAGGAAGAGCTTCTCCGGCAGAGGATATCGTGCTCACTCGTCTGCTTGTTCAGTTGTTTTGTTGTGCATTTTTTATTTTTAAGGATGTATTATTCCCCTTTTTATCCATTTAAATATCCCTATACACATTACCAAATATTTACACATTTTTCTTTTTTTCCTTTATTTTTCAATAACCGTGGAGAGGTATAAAGGTCAGTACTGCACCTCTATCATTATTCTTCATTAAACATTCTATCAGATTGATATCCATGACGACTTGACTTGAACTGAGCTGCAAGATTTCCTTTTGCTCAACAGTGGATGCCCTCATGACAAACACGACATCTGGAAAGATAGAAATCAGAGAACTTATATTTCTTAAAAAAAAAAAAATAGAGATCATTGCTTGATGGTTTGATAACAGCAGAGATATTGGCTCTAGCACTTAATTCCATTTAACACTGTGAGAATGTTCAGTTTCTGACATTTTGGTTCATATGGTTATTGCTGGGCATGGTGGAGGTTTGCACTCTCCGAGTGCTCTTGTTTCTATCTTTAATCAAGAGAATGATCATTTAATTTAAGAATAATATTTATGAATTTCAGGTTCAGACTGTTTTCTCTGCTCAGGTGTAAATTTGTTCTGCTTCTGTTTAAACTGTTTGTCTGGACTCGGACATTTTGTTCATTACTTTATGCCCCACGTTTAAGTTTGAGTCTTTCCCCTTGCACCCAGAATGCTTTTGTATGCTTATGAAGCTTCTCCTATAGATTTTAAAATTGGCTGATTTGCTGGTATGCATTGTGATGCTGATTGGTGGTTTTACATCGCAATGCCGATTGGCTGTTATGTACTGCAGTGTTTATTAGCTGTTATGCATCACGGTGCTGATTGGCTGTTATGTATCGAAATGCTAATTAGCTACTCGCTCTTTGTCAGGAACTTCATGTGGCATCCAGGTGTGTGTTCTAAGATAAGTTTTTTGTTTGTTTGTTTGTTTGGGTTTTTTTTTTTTTACTAAAACATCCAAATGACAGCAAATGTATGTAATTTAGAGAGTATTTTTAGCAATGCTTTCACAGATTTATTTCCAGACAACGTGGTTTAAACTTTTAAAACATTGACAGAATAATTATTAGGTAATTATAAATGCAAAATAACCACAGCCCCAAATAATCTGAGTATAAATACCACTCATAAAGTTATATCATAAAGTAGAAATGCATGTGCATGGTAATAAACTTTACATACCTAAATTTGTGAGGACGAAGTTGATGTTGCTTTCATTTTGTGATTCATTCACCAGTTTATTCAACAGTAGTTTATTTATTTCCAAAACACTCCTTCCGTAATTGTTCGCATACGTCATTGTTTGATTCATATACTTTTCGACCATCTAGCAGGAATAACAGTAATCCCATAATCCAGCCTCATGACAATCTGGTTAATGAAGTAATTGATTGCATATTCACAATAAAGAAATAAAAGGAAATATGACTCGCCTCTTGTGGAAGTAATTCTTTGTGTATTTTTTCCTGAACAAAATCCAGGAAGACCATTGCGTTCACTGTTGTGTCATTATCCTACAACACATTTCCAACAGAAAAAGTTCATTACCACTCGTTTGGAAAAGCACCAACAAATACTAAATGCACACACATATGATTCATGATTATTTACCAATATCACAAAAAGGAAAGAAAAGAAAGAAAATTAAAAGAGAAATAAAAAGTGAAATAAAGAAGACGTCTTCATAAATCAAGGGATCATCAAGACCCATTCAAGCATACCTGGGAAATTTCAGCCAATGTTGAAGAGAACATTAAATTCACACCTGTACAGAAATAATACTTTGTTATATTTTTATCAAATTTGTCTGAATCATCAGAATCACAATACTTTATTGATTCCGGAGGAAATTGGTGTTGAAGTCATGTACTAAAAATTACTGATGATTTTTACAAATAAATTCCAAGAACAAAAAGAAATGTATTAAAATAAAAACATTTAATACACATTTTTGATTATTACTTGGACTTAAAATGCTTAAAAATGTAAAAACCTTTAAAATAGTATTAAAATGTCTCTTCCTCTCTGATGAACGTATATAACAAATCAACAGAATGGGATTTATTTATCATCCAGTCAAGTTCATCAATATAGAACAAAAATGAGCCGTCGTCTCAGTTGTTCATCATCATGAGTTTCTTTGTATCGCTTCTGGAGACCCATCGGAATACAGTGTGGTATAAAAGGGATGAGCGTCAGATTCCAGTCTTCACTTCATACGAATGCAGCAGGGACTTTATCTTGGGTAAGAAGACTACCAC
>JAQMYF010000017.1:10598250-10619392 GCA_030014195.1 Neosilurus mollespiculum
CATCTGCAAAAAGCAGAGACAAGATCCTATGGCCACCAAACCAGAACCCCTCAACACCTTGACTGCGCCTAGAAATTTTATCCATAAAAATTATGAACAGAATCGGTGACAAAGGGCAGCCTTGGTGGAGTCCAACCCCCACCGGAAATTAATTCAACATGTCGTTACCAATGCGGACAAAGCTCTGGCTCCGGCAATACAGAGACCGAACAGCCCGTAGCAACTGGTCCAGTATTCCATATTCCCGGAGCACACACCACAAGATAGCCCTAATCAACCTAATCATATTATTATTAATTAATTATTATTATAATCATTTTTTATCAATCCACACACAGATTTAGATACGCATACATATCTGTACATATTTATTCTATTACATATTCCATCTGTCTGTCTGGAGCCAAACAAAGAGACAATGTGTGTGCATGACTCGTTTTTGTGTTTTAACGAGCTGCAGGTGTGTGCATGAGGTGCAGAACACAGCTGGTCATTGCCATAGAGATTAAGCTGGCAGCTAGTGACAGTTACACATACATTTTTGAGTGAAAAAGGCAATTGCACACTTCTCACTTTTGGACTTCTGATTTGAAAACCGTATTTCCCATCGCAATGAGGTTGACACCAATGGAGAGCCAAGAATTTGGTGAATGCGGTGATATTATTTCACTGTACTGTAAAAAGTGTTTAAACAGTCACAATTTAAATATGACCCTCATAATGATTTTAAATTATTTTAAAAAGCTCTATTTTGTACTGACCTCAGCTGTCAGTCAGTGGCTCATCATTTAACTTCTACAAGTGCTGTTGATTCGAAAGTTACATGATCAGAACTAGCACACATTTTCCTCCATTATGATGTAAAATGTATTGGTGTAGAGTAAAAATTATGAATATGAGCAAGTTAAAAAAATAACTTTTTCCAAGATAATCTTCTGTTCTGTTCCACTTTGCTGTGACATCATCCATTCTAGCCCAGAACATTCCATAGTGATTAATCTGGCAGTTACTGACAGTTGAACTGCCTTTTCAACTGAAATATGCATGAGGCACACCTCTTACTTTAGGAAACCGTATTTCCTATTGCAATTAGGTTGACAGTGTTGGATTGGGTGAAAGAATCAAGATGTAAAATTCAAAGAAGCACGGTGTAAAAATGACCCTCTTAATGATTTTATTGATTTCACACCAAAGTTTTCTATTGTGTTCTATTGACATGTGTGTGTGTGTGTGTATATATATATATACACATACATACACACACACACATGCATATATATATATATATATATGGTCAAAACCAGCATACATTTTCCTCAGTTTTTATGTAAAATTTATGGTTGTAGTGTGAAAATTATGGGAGTAGAATCGAATGAAAACATGACATCATGCACTCTAGCCCAGAACATTCCACGCTATAGATACTCATTATAAATACGCAAACTGACTCAGAAAAGAGAAAAGTGTCTATGATTTGTAAGTTTAACCAAGTTTCTATGTTAAAGTATGGCTTCTTGGCGAGGCATCAAAGTGAGGTGAGTTTCATGATCGTTTGTTGACCTCTCCCCATTCATTTCACTGGAATTTTTTTGGAGTGATTTTTGGCTAATTGTGTCGCCATGGTAAGGCGAAATGGCAATGAAATTAATAGCACACTTCACGGCACTGAGACACATGTTTTAATATATCCATTGCGTGGGGACACTTTGCTGTTCGGGCTGCATTAAGAGTGACGGAAGAAGAAGAATAAAAAGAAGAAAAATAAAGAGCCCCATTTTTCTAGGGTGAATAGTAATATGTGTCTGCTCTTAAGCAGCCACATAATAATAAAGCAAAATAACTAACCTAGTTTGAAGAATTATACGGCATCCCTATCCATTAGAAATGGGTAAGAATTATTTTTGACATTTCTCTATACCCCTGTCATTCAGTTACTCTAGTGATTGAAGACAAGTAAAAATTATAATAAGGTTGTATTTTATTTTACATACAGTAATATCTTATAAAAATAGTTTTAAAAAAAATCACACCAGGCATACTGGCTGTTAGCAGTACTAGGAAGGAGTGAGGCATTGACTATGAGCGGCAGCTAGGGGACTTACCAAAGGGGGCAGTACCTTCAGCCACTAGGGTTTATGCAGAATCATTCACACTGCAAGACAATATACCAGAGAGGTACTCATAGTTCATGCAGGATGGATAATGTAGTAAATCATATAAGGTAGGCCCTTCATGTAGATAATGCAGATAATGTAGGCCCTACATGTATTTGGGTACTGGTTTGGATTAGTCATGTGCCCATCTTCAATACTTAAGTCCTTAAGTTTCCATTAGTGTTCCATAGAGAGAGCATATCTATGGGCATGCAGTTCGAAATTATTAGCGCTCATATTCTGTGACTTTAATGTTGACCCTTCACTCAAGGTAAAAGATAACTGTGTCATTTTAAAGCATGTGTATGGTTTCCAATCTGTCCCTCATTCTGCATCTATGGGTCTTTGTCACTTTATTTCTCAGATATTAGTAATTTCAGATTAACATGGAAAATGTATATTCCTATAAGCTCCGACATGTTTGATGAAAATCCTTGCATGGGTATTTTGTTCATAGACAAACTGATGAACAGACTTACAAATGCTGATGATTACAAAACTCTTTTTGGGTGGAGGAAATAAGACAAATGTCACAAAACATGGCAGATCGTGTTATGGGTAATGTCATATTATATCATGTTAAGTCAGCACAAAAACTAACAAATAAAGCAACAACTCAGTTTTATCATGTCTGCTCATTTTAAGAGCATAACTGAGGTTGTTTAGGTTGGTTATGGCTTGCTGGTTTTGCCATTTTTCATACCTGGCAACCCAGGGTGTGAAAATGCTATTGAGTATGGGAAACGAAGTGGGACAGGATCACAAACAACAGGCCAAAAAACAAAGAGAAAATCCAGCAAAGAATGGGAATTTCAAACGAACAGTGTGCAGCTGTTCATTGCTGTCAAGAGAAACCAGTATTTTGACTTTGCAGGTTTCCTTACTCGCTGATATATTGTGATCATTTTGGTTAGCACGTCCGCCACCCAGCAAGAAGGTTTTGGGTTTGGGTCCCGGATTTGGGTGTTTCTGTGTGGAGTTTGCATGCTCTCCTCATGTTTGTGTGAGCTAATTGGCTGTTCCCTAGGTTTAAGTGTGAATGTAAAAGGTTGAGTGGGTGTTGACCCTGCGATAGTCTGGCAAGCTATTCGGGGTGTGCCCTGCCTTCACCCACTGTCAGCTCTAGTCTCCGCACAACTCAAGTAGGATTAAGTAATTAAGCAAAGGAGTGACGACAGAGTGAATAAATTATATATTGTACACACTTTGGCAGAAAAATAGGGCAAACGCCAAACTGAAAAAAAGAATAAGCTTTTAATGGAGCTCACAACAAATCACAGCATGCAGTCTTGCAAGTCATGAGGTAAACAAGTGAGAAAATTTGCTACAGAAATGCATGTTTTGCAAGTTAGGGTTGGTCCCATTTTTTGACCGGGAGTGTATCTTTAAGTAATATACTGTTATTTTAAGTTATGTTCCCACCTTGATATATGTCTTCTCATCAAAACCAGACTCATTTGCAACACTTTTTCTTCCATGTTAGTTCTTCTTGATTCTTGCTTGGTTGGTGAAACACAAACAACAAAAACAAAAACTTTAGATGTGTAGCTGCAAAGCTCAACAGTCCAGTCACAGGATTACATGTAATGCACTATGTGCGGCATTGTAACTTGTTGTTTCCTTTTTTTCTTCAATCTTTGTCTTTGCAGATTGCAGCGCAGTTGCCATCAAGGAGGTTGCTTGCAACTCATTTGCACCCCAATGACATCCCTGTTTTATTTAAGACCAATACAAAGGTCAGAGTAAGAGCACTTTGGAGGATGTGACAGATCACATGACTCCATTTTCACTGTGTCCTTGTTATGGCAATAGTAGTCACACTTTACATTCATTCCTTCAATCTCAGTTTATTATTCAGTGAGTAATTATTTGAAATGGGACTGTTTTTTTCACCTTTCCTGAATATTTGGTTTGTTTTCAGATGTTAGTGGTGTTTCGAAACCCCAAAGACACTGTCGTCTCTTATTACCATTTCATGAACAACAACCCAGTGCTGCCCAGTGCCGAGCCCTGGGACAAGTTCTTCTCAGACTTCATGTCCGGTGAAGGTAAAATGAATATTCCAGTTTTCCTGAGATCAAACACATATTTACTGTTCAGCAATACCAGAACAGACATCTGACACTGATCTGATTGTCACACACAGTGGCCTGGGGTTCATATTTTGACCACGCTCTGAGCTGGGAGAAACGCATTGATGACCCTAATGTGTTGATTGTGACGTACGAAGAAATGAAGGAGGTATAAAAGCTGGTTTTGCTCATGTTTTATTAAATCTGGCAAAAAATTAATTATTGTGCTTGTTACCACATATTCTCTTGAGTTAATATTAATCCCATCTTAATGAAATAAACTGTAATGTAACATGAGAGCACGCCCCAACTATGTAATCTTAATATATACAATCTGAAACAGCAGCATTTTCAGTGATCTGAGGCTGGAATGTAAACTCATAATGAACTTTATTAATCTGTGAATAAGCAAAGCTTTTCTACAATAGTAGTCTTTTTGCTAAACCTTTCCTAGGACCTGGTCAAGTGTGTGAAGAATATTTCAGACTTCTTCAGCTTCACTCTGACGGATGAACAGATTAAGACGATCGCTGGAGAGAGCACTTTCAGTGCCATGCAGTCGAGCTCCAAAAATTCTCATAAACCACTTGCCAGTGTCATTTTCCGAAAAGGTAATCATGCTGAGCATTAACAAAAAGTATGTGGAGTTTGTTTGTGTTAGAAAGCTGGTAACAGTAACTCCACTTCATCACTCCAAATCACCGCTGATTGTTTTTCTACAATGGCTTGACCCAAATATCTCATTCTGTAATCTGCTTTATAAACCAATCATAAATAACTCATGGTGTAGTTCATAGAAGGATGGGATGCACGAAGACCACCCATCCATCCATTAATTTGCAGAAACACTTACTTCTTCTGGAGTCACAGGGAGGCTGGAGTTTATCTCAGCCGACTCTGGGTCAAGGCGATGTGCACCTTGGATAGTTCACCAGTCCATTGCAGGGCCTGCATAAAGACCACATTTCTATGTTTTAATTTTGCTTATTCTGTTTCTTTACCAGGTGAGGTAGGTGATTGGAGGAACCACTTCAGTGAGGCTCAAAGTAAACAGATGGATGAAGAGTTCAAGAAGAAACTCTCAGGAACCAAACTGGGAGCCAAACTTCAATATGACAAATACTGCCAGTAGTCTGAAATATTAACCACTGTGAAAAAAAACAAAACACATATATAAATGAAGTGTAATGATCTACAGTGAATAAGCATAAATAATTAGCATATCGCTACTGATTTTGTTTGATCTGTTTACAAAATAGGAATCTTCATTACTACTAAATAAATACTTGACCACTAGATGGTGCAACAGCTCATGGCTCACTTTCATCTTGTAGATGCTGCCTTTCTAAAAAATAAAAAATAAAAATAAAAATACCACAAAAAAAATTGTACACAGTTTTCAACACACTCAAGCTCTGTTTCAGAATAGTCCAAGAATATTCATTCTTGCTGAAACTCAAAACTATAAATGAGTGTCACCATGGAGAGCCTTCCTCTTTCTGTCTTCATTCTCAAGGGCCCCCTCTCCAATCTAATGAGCACTAATCAGGACAGGGCCCCTGCAGAGCAAAGCCAATCAACAAGAACAGGACTGTGACAGGAAAAGGAGACTGTGGAGTCATTACCGATAAGCTGCTATTTCTCATCACAACATTTTCATTTAGGGAACGCAGAAATGCAAAAGTGGTTCGGTTTATTAATAAAATGCAAAAGAACAAAGCAGATTATTGAACATAGCTCACTGCCACTGCCCTTTCCAGGAAAAAAAAAAAACACTTAGACACATCACTGGTTTAAAATGTTTTTCACACGTGTTTACCGAATAGTGATTACATTGATAATTATTTATGGGTAAACATGACACATAATTATAAATAAATGTGTGTGTGTGTGTGTGTGTGTGTGTGTGTGTGTGTTGTGTATGTTTGAGTTGTGAATGTGGAAATAAATCAATCACCTTGGAAAAACACCACCTACAAAAGAAATATCTATACAAAAAAAACCCTAGAAGCACTCAGAGAGTGCAAACCTCTACCAAGGCATGTCATTTCTCTCGTTATTTTCATTTCTGCTAAATATTATTTCACAGTTATCTTCTCAATCATGACTACAGTAATCCGTATTCTTCATTCTTAAAATTAAAACTATAAGTCAGCCTGTCCATGACAATTGCAAACAAGAAAGGGCCCAGAGCTGATCCTTGATGCAGTCCAACCTTCACCTTGAACCAGTCTGTCAATCCCACTACACACTTCACCAATGTCACGCTGTCCTTATACATATCCTTTACCACCCTCACATACTTCTGTACAACTGCTGACTTTCTCAAACATAAATGCAGCATTGAATGTCTCCTTTGTTCTTAAAGATTTGTACAAAAACCCCGCCAATATTTGGCGAACAGTCTGGTTAAAAACTCCACTGCTATGTCTCCTAATTATCTCCATGCCTCCACTGGTACATCAATCTGGGCCAACTGCATTTCCACTGTTCATCCTCTTCATAGCTGCTTTCACTTCCTGAATAATCCCTTATGCTTTCTGGTTCATTCTCTTCACATCCTCCAACCATCTCTGTTTCTTTATTCATCAGCCTCTCAAAATACTCGTTCCACCTTTCCAACACACTTTCCTCACTTGTCAGGAGATTACCATGTGCATCTTTTATCACTCAAGCTTATCTTTTCCTGCATGATCCCTCTGCCTAGCATGTCGTAATAAGTCCTTTTCTACTTTCTTTGTGCTTAGCATCTTATGCAGCTCATTACATGCCTGTTCCTTAGCTTTTGCCACCTCTTTCTTCACCTTGCACTATATCTCTCTGTACTCCTGTCTAATCTTTTTATCTTTCCAAGTGTTGCGCATCCTTTTTATGCTAGTGTCTTCCCACCCCAAATACCTTGCTATCTTTCTCCCTCGTCACATCTTCTGTATCTTTTCAGGCATCCAGCATCCTCTCACCTCATTCTCCCTCCTTTCTGAATTTCACACAGCAGTCTTCCTCCGTTAGCTTCAACCATCTGATCTTTTTTTCACTTCTGAATCATTTCATGGGAAAATAAATAATTGTGTAATAATCACTTGCAAATAAATGACCTGTGCAAAAATCACAGGAAAAAACAAAACAATCGTGTAAATCATGAAAATAAGTATAAATACAAAGTAAAAATAAACCATCTGGGTGGAAAAAAAAAACCATTAAAATAAATCAATCATGTACCAACTAAAGTTGTATTAGACAAATGGAGTAAAAAAAAAAAAATTAAAAATCACAGTTGAAAATAAGCACACCTGCCCCTTAAAATGTGTGGAGATTTCTTCCTGTAAGAGAAATATATTTGAATTAAATGCTTAAAGATACGGATGCCATGGTGGCATAGTCGTCTGCACATCTGCTTCACATAGTTTTCATGTCCTCCAGTTTGCTCCCAAATTCCAAAGACATGCATATTAGGATAATTGGCTTTTCCAATTTGCCCCAGGTGTGAGTGTTGATGGTTGAGTGTGTGTGTGTGTGTGTGTGTGTGTGTGTGTTGGTCCTGAAATGGACTGGCAAGCCATTTAGGGTGTACCTCACCTTTGTCCAGTGTCAGGTGAGATAGTTATAAAATATATAGAATGTTAATTTTTTAACAAACACACTGTGTCAAGAACTCATATTATTCAAGGAGAAAACAGTCAAGGGGCTGTGGAAAATTTGCTTTTTTTTTCGAAGTAATGAGGAGGGACATTTCAAGTAGACGAGCACTTCTAATCATTCGTCCATTTTCAACAAAGAATGCAGGGCACTTACTGAGACTCTCACACAAATGAAGATCTTGACTCATCAGTGTTGATGATTCTGAGCTGATTTATTAATGAACGCTGCACACAGTGTGTCACGTTGTGGTCGGGGACTCGACACCTTTAGGTAAGAAAGCATCCAGACACACTAGGGTCATACCCTGAATACGTATTTCATCAAGCATACTAGAAATTAAATTGTTGCAAACAATGTACTTCAGCCACCTGTTTTTTAATGCTGTTTGCTTTTCAACTTCTGTTTGTCGAAACTACATCAGGAGGCGTTTAGATTTGTGACGTCTGAACCAAAATATGTCTATTTTTGAAAGCCCTAATCTATCCATTTTACCCTGTCCGTGAAGCTACAATATAAAATGTCACATGGCTGCCCTTTTCACCACTTATTCTCACAAGATTAGGATTGAGCATCTCGGGTTGTGTTTCTGACATCTGCTTACTTTTAGATCGCTCACTGCCATACAGGGAAAGACCATAAAGCCATAAAGTAGAAAAAGCAGCTTGACATTTTCTGCACTATTCATTCATTCATTCATTCATTCATTTTCAAAGCCGCTGAATCCTAACTAGGGTTGCGGGGAGGCTGGCACCTATCTCAGCCGACTCTGGTTGAAGGTGGGGTACACCATGTACAACTCGCCAGACCATTGCACATACAACCATTCACACTCACAGTCACCACTAGGATGATTTGGAACAGCCAGTTAGGCTAATGTGAATGTTTTTGGACTGTGGGAGGAAACCAGAGTACCTGGAGGAAACCCACGCAGCATGGGGAGAACATGCAAACTCCACACAGAAACACCCGAGACTAGGAATCGAACCCAGGTCTTCTTGCTGTGAGGTGAACGTGTGGACTGTACTATAGCTTGGAATTTTCAAGCTGCCTACTCTTCTTCAAAAAAGAAAAACTATCCATATATCATGAGAGATGTGTACAATTTTGAATGATTGAGGTGATTGTGGCTAGAATACAGAGTTTATATGGAGTTTCAAACAAAACAAATCTCATACTAACTTTTAGCTCTGAATAACTTTATGGTTTAATATCATTCATTCATTCAATTATTTGCTGAATGGCTTCAGCCTATTAGAACTGCAGGCCTACCCCAGCCGTCTCTGGGTAAAGGTGCGCTATGCCTTGAACAGCTTGCTGGTCCATCGCAGGGCTAGCACACACAACCATTCATGCTCACACCTGGGGCAATTTGGAACAGCCAGTTAGAAAACTAAAATGAGATTTCTATAGTACTGAGCCTCAGTGCCACCCCATTTTCAGGAAATCAGAGTGAACATATTATTAGTATTAGAGGGGAATTCATAGAGTGCACAGTAGCTCTGGCATGCATTAATAGCACTAAAAATACTGTAACCTTGATTTTGAATTTTCAAGGTCACTCATGGCAAAGGGGATTATGCCTTTGAAAGCGTGTACATGTATATGGTTTCCTAGCAGTCCCTCATTGCAGCTAATGGGCCTATGTCGCTTATTTCTCAGATATAAGCAGTTTCACTTAAACATGGGAATGGTATAGGGCTTTTTATTTGCACTTGGACCCATTTCCACAAGTAACATTGTGTAATATAATGTGTGGTTTTGTTAATTTTGTTATATTTTGACACAAAAAAAAAAAATCGCCCTTTTAATGAGATGGACCTCTGAACGTAATGTCTGTTAAGATCTATATATTTGATATCTTGGTCTATATGTTGTATTTCCCTGCAAATATCTATACTTGGTTTTAATAAACTGGAAAGAAAGTAGCATTGGATGCACTCAATAAAAGCATTGACCTAAAAAATCCATACAGGTAGTTCTATCAACAAGAATTAAACACAGGTGAAATGTCTGTCAAACTAATGACATGTAACGTTCATTAATAAATTGATTCACACGTCAGCTGAAAAAACTTGAATCCAGGACCGAGTCTCATGAATATTTATTACTTCTGGACATGCTCAGTGGACACTTTTTCACCTTCCTTTATTTTAGCCACAGGTGAAAGGATGTGGCTTTAGAATTTATTCTGGGGATAATATTATCTTTTAATGAATATTATTGTTTTCTTTAGACTCCTAACTTTGTAAATTGAGAATTTTTATTGTTTTAAAATTTTAATAAATGTCCTCCAGAATGTAACCAAAACCAAATAATGAGCCACAGCTCAAAAAATTTGTGACCTTGCTCAGACCTTGGCCTTTGACCCAGACATTCCAAAAACAAGTCATGTCTGGGACTCAGATAGGGTAGTGTCCCCACCAAGTTTGGTGGAAATCCATGCACGGATGTGGTCACAGACAAACTGACTAACAAACAAACAAACAACACAATTGTGATTATAATACCTCCTTTTTATGTCAAGATAAAAGTAGTAAAATCCTTTTTTTTTTAAATTTCCATACGCACTATTTAAAAAGCAGTAAACTCTTGGATGAAAAGAGTTTCAAGAAGACAGAAACCTAAAAAAAAGCATTTACAAGGCAAGGTTTAAAGTTTAAACTAAGGAGTGTAGCAAGACACGGGTGCAATGAGTGGGTTGAAAGGAACAACGAGGAACAGAAGAGCTGTTGGATTTTATAGAAATAAAGTGTGTTGTTGCATTCTCTCATGTTTTAGGGAATTTCATAGACTAATAACGGCAAAAAAAAAAAAAAGGAGAACTACAGCTAAAGTTTTGGTTCTCATAACACATTGTGTAATGTGCTGAAATATACTGTACGTAACAAAGAATTGTGTAAGTAAAATAAAAACGGCCCTGAATATGTTTTTTTTTTTTTTTTTTGTAATCATCAAAATTTATGATGTTTTTGTTCTGGAAGACAGCGAGAAAACATTGTACAATGACAAAACAAATGTAGACCTATTTAGCTATGTGTTAAAGTTGCCTGACCTTCACCTAGATCATTCTAAACCACTCTAGCATGAATCAATGCAATCACAGCTGAAGGCAACACAGTGTCGCCCAAGACTGTAAAAAACAGGCTCAGTACAGTAAAAGAGCTCTCTGGATTAGTGGCCAATTTCCCTGTCTGGTTTCCATCTTCACTGATAGTCCCTCAGCTCTAGTGTCAGGAAATGAGTGTAGACCAGTTAAAACAGATGCACAGGCCACCATTACCTCAACCATATCTGCTTTCCCATGGTGCTTTATCAATCTTAGCAAAAATGTCTACACCGAGGCCAAACCAAACACTCCAAATATCAAGCAAACACTGTGTAGATAAACCTACATGCTGGGAAACCTGTGATGACATCACTTCCTTTAAGTAAATGCTCAGATTTCATTTGTGACATTAACACATCATAAATGCATAAATTGTAGAACACATTCATTATTTTCCTGTTATATTATTATGAGGTTCTGAAGTGTTTTATTTCTCTTTCACTACAATTACATTTAATCAACGATTATAATAAATGGATGCCCATATCAATGAGACAAGTACATTCCTGTTATTATTTATGCTATCATCAATATACAGAAAACAGCTGTTCCCTTACCAAACTTTTTTTTTTCTTTGCTGCTTGTTATGTTACTGATTATTCACAAATCCTGTAAACTTTTGCAGAGTGAAAAACTAAATACTAACATCGACTCCTTCCATTCTCATTTTTATAAATGCCAACAGTGCTCCCTTCATTCAGTAGCCATAATGCTTATCATAGTTAGGGTCACAGGAAAGCTCGAGAATATACCATCTGACACTGGACAAAGGCAAGGTACACCCTCAGCAGCTAGTCCATAAACACATAAACAACCATTTACACTCACATTCACACCTATGGGCAATTTAGAGTTGTCAATAAACCTAATGTTCATGTCTTTGGACTGTGGGAGGAAACCAAAGAACCCAGAGGAAACCCACCAAGTACAGGGAGAACATGCAAACTCCACACAGAGATCCAGGAGCTCTATGCTGTGATGTAAGAGTGCTAACCACTACGCCATCATGCTACATGTCAGTCTAATATTAATAGTAGTTCCCTAAATAATGCAAGAAATGAATTAAAAATGCATGGAGTAATGCACTGTAGAACATGTAACTGACCCCGATGGTAGCTACTTTTTCACTGTTTTAACATGCAAATATTATTTAATGTTGTTGTTAATCAACGTTTGGTAACTTGCAATTCACCTGGTACCCCACTTCCTGGAAGTATAAAATGTGTCTCTAATTAATTTGTGGTTACTTATGTAATATAGTTATGTTCTTCCAGTCTGCATCCTATGCAGCTGTGACTGCCACTTAGCTTATTGGCTTACTGAAGTGCTTTGTTGTAAGTTTTCATTTGGAAGTGATTCATTCTTGATCATAACTTTGTCTTTTTGCCTAGTATTTAAATTGTTCAAGTTGTGTAATGGATAATAAACAACTTGTGTAATACACATTATCATCTCAGTTGCTTACCAGACATCCTGTGATAGTCCCTACTTCTTTAACAGTAAACAATTAAAATCTCTGACACTGTACTGTAGATTGAATGGGGGGTTTTCTGGACAGGAGTGTTGTCCATACAAACACAGGTACTAAGCAACAAGTAATTCACACATTATATATTGTTATATTTACACCCACGTACTATTTTGAAACAGGGAAACTTACTTTACCTTGCAGCTACCATCAATTAATCTCAAACATACTATTACTACTAATCCAAGATAAGTACTGAGGCATCCTGGGTCTTTTAGTTCAAATAATCATTAATCAATACTGGGGTATGTGTCCAGATCCATATTAGGGCAGTCTGAGGTAAAATAGCTCAAGATTGATCCTGGACCAGGTATGTTTTGACCCTTGATTTGATGCATGATATGAGATCAACACTGGGGCAGGTCTACAGTCTGAGACCGTCAGGTTGATATTTGGTTAAATGCATTGTTTGAGATTAGCACAGAAGGAGCTCGGCTCAATAATGACTGAAGAGCAGGCATGGGAATGTGTTTGGGATAAGCCTATGGATTCAAACTAACACAGTGAAAGGATGAAGGTCTGTGAATGTGATAGGATCAGGGTGTAGATTCGAGGGAAGTATCAGAGAAAAGATCAGAGGCTAAGATTGTTTCAAGGGCAGAAAAGAACAATCATACTACACAGAGACAGGAATTGAGATGAAAGTTTGTCACGATAGATTGGTGAAGCATGACGCTAGAGTATTCAGGCAGTTGGGAAGTGACCCAATAGGGAGTGCAGGGACAAAAATCCTGACCTAAGCCATTCAGATTATATTGAGGTATTATACAAAATATTATCTTTGAAAAATGCTCTCATTAATAATCACCTCTCTTTCTTGTCTTCTGTAGTGTTGGCTTTTCTGAAAGCCTTAAGGTACGACCTGACAAAATATACATGTCTAAAAAGCAAACACATCCTCACAGCAGTAATTTTCTATATTTTTTGCTTTTGAAGTTTTATGAAGTGGCTTACTCACTGACCTGAATCTACAGCAGATGAAAATGAGAGGTCCAATCTGATTAGTGAACATGCAGAATACTGTAATCTGATTGACCCTGTGGGCCAATGCACTCGGGGAGTTGGAGATGCGCATGGGCAACTTGTAATGATGAAACACGATGCCAGTAATGACCAGCCCAACTCGGTCTTCGTCATAAGTTTATGAACCTAATCATGGTGATGATGAACGTGCATCCTGTGACATCTAAAAACCAATATGGAATGGACTTGTACATTACTGAATAGTAAAATATGTGCAAACCTATTTAAAATACCTTGACCTGGAATATTGTCTTAAATGTCATAAATTAAGAAATCTGTAATACAATTCACAATCCCTGACCAAATCTGTAAACAGATAAATTCAGTTTATTTATTTGTACACAAACTAATTATATTAAGTATATACATTCTTTAAAGCTTCCCATATATTAGCTAGTCAGTTTAGCATGCAGGATCGAAGAGATAAACATTTCTAGGTATGCTATGCTCTTTGGCATGATTGCTCAATGTGGAGATTTATTTAATGACATCACACTAATCTAGTTTATATGCAAATAAGCAGTTCTCCTTATATTAAGTAGAATAGGAACCTCCTAACTTCCTATGATTATAGGATGAAAAGGTATCTCAATATATTTAGCTGCAGAATCAGCATGCTAACCTTGCTAGCTAGCTAATTTAGCTAATAATAGAGATGACACAAATTGTTTTAATTGATATTTTGAAACGTATTGCTATCATCAAATAAATCACTGAAAATAATCACAAACATAAGGCTGTGAGTGTTATGTTTTTAAGTCTACTTGTGTCAACCTACTAGAATCTTTTCATTATGATTTGGAAACCTATGAGCAAAAAAAGAAAGAAAAAAAACGCAAGGACTCAGATTCCCTTGCCCGGACGCGGGTTACCCAGGTGCCCCCCTGGAGCCAGGCCTGGGGAGGGGCTCGAAGGCGAGCACCTGGTGGTTGGGCTTCTGCCCACGGATCCTGGCTGGGCCCAGCCTGAAGAGGAGACATGGGTCTGTCCTCCAATGAACCCACCACCTGTGGGAGGGGCAATATGGGTCGGGTGCAGTGTGAGCTGGGTGGCAGCTGAAGGCATGGGTTCTGTTGGACTGATCCTTAGCCTCTGACTCTGGCTTTTCGGGGCATGTCCAACCGGGAAGAGACCCCAGGGTCAACCCAGAACACGCTGGAGGGACAATGTCTCTCAGCTGGTCTGGGAATGCCTCAGTGTCCCCCCAGAAGAGCTGGAGGAAGTGGCTGGGGAGAGTGACGTCTGAACCTCACTGCTTAGGCTGCTGCCCCCACAACCTGACCCTGGATTAAGCAGAAGAAGATAACTGACTGTTTGTAGTTACCTGACTAGTTACATTCACTAATGTTTATGAGGCTTCCTGGATTGGCTGTACAACCTGGGGCTGCTCCTAAACAGTGTATTTAACTTCTTTTATATAATTTTTAATGAGAGTTAACATGATAGTATATCAGAGATCATTAAGTAAGTGCAATCAGGGGAGATCAGGACCCCAGTGCAATGCAGAGGGGTCTTGCATCCCCCTAAAATGTATTTTTTTTAATTGATTTTAAAATATTTTATTTTCTAAGAATGATTTTATTGCTACTGCTAATGTGGCCTGTTATAAAGAAATGTCAGTTCAATGGACTGCTGAAAGCCATAATTGATGATTCAGAATGTAGTATTCAAATGAGCTCTGAGATTATTAAGGAATTGTAGAAAAATAATCAATAGCAGTGTAGTGTGATGTTGTCTTACACATAAATAGAATTCATATACTATAAGAATGGTGAGAGTACTATAAATAGTACTGTTACCACTCTTACATTGATTATTTTCCAAGAACTGCATGGAACAGAGTGATACCACAGAAATTTGTCAGTGATAAGAATTTTTAATTAAATTAAAAGTAATTTTTTCTTACTTGTAACTATTTCTTACTTTGTTTCAACATTACATTTTTCGGAGACCTTAAGGGGAGCACAGTTAGCACTGTCTATACTAAATTGCCCCAGTGACTGAATGTGTGTTTGAAAGTGACTGCCCTGCTGAAAAAAATCAGCCTGGTCTGAGACCAGCTGTCCAAAGCAGTTAAATGCTGGTTGATGGAAATAGTTACTACAGTAAATTACTACTAATGCACTGGAATGGGAGCTTAAAGCTAGTAAACTTAAAATGCATTTTATTCGGGGTTTGTCAACATTTTATTATTATTATTATTATTATTACTACTACTATAATTTTTGTTGCCTTATTGTTGTATAAGTTTCCTCAAAACAATTTGCTGTATTCAGCAATGCATAGATATATTTTTTCCATTTATGAATGAAAAAACCAATAGTGAATATATACAGAAGTAAATGCCTACAGCATGTTAGTTGTGTATGTTAGTGTGTGGTGGTGGTGAGTGTGTTTCTTGTCCACAGGCTGTTACTAGTAAAAGTGAGTCAGCTTCTCATCAGTTAAATAAATGGGATTCGACCACGTGCTTTCGAGAACCAGACAACAGCCATTAATTTCCTCCCCGTCATTTCTCTGCTCGGTTCTCCCGAGACTTCATGACGCAAGAAAATGTCAGAGGAAAACGGCCGTCTGTATAAAATGCGGCAGGCGGAGGACGACAGGAGCAGAGGTCGAGGAGCTCGTGCCTATATAAACAACACGAAAAAAGAAGAAAAACTGCCTTTGATTCTTTGGGGTTTTTATTTTCTGAGGAAAAGATTTTGCGGGAGTTTTGTGCGCTCCGACAGCACACCGCTTTTGTCCTTTCAGCACCTCGGACAGCGACTTTTGAGGTTCACCACGCACCTGCGACAGTGAGTGACTGAAGTATATATAAATAAACAGAGAGAGAGAGAGAGAGAGAGAGAGAGAGAGAGAGAGAGAGAGAGAGATTTCTTCCATAGAAATCCGGTTTTAGTTTAAAGATGTTCTATTCTTTAAGCATTTAGACATTTTCCTAAATTCACCCATTTATTTATTTATTTATTTATTAATTTGCCAAACCACTTACTTCTATTAGGGTAGAGGGGAGGCAGGAGCAAAGGTGGGATACACACTGGGCAGCTCTTCAGTCCAGTGCAGGACCAATAGCCAAAAAAACATTCAGACTCGCACCTAGGGGCAATTTGGAACAACCAATTAGTCTAATGTGCATGTCTTTTTATTGTAAGAGGAAACCAGAGTACTAAGAGGAAACCTTTTGGAGTACATTCTTAAAATTATATATCAGTGCACCTTCCAGGCTGATTATATACCTTACCTTATTTTTAATAATATAAACAATACTTATTAATGTTATGAAAAAATGTCCCTTTAATAATAATTAACCCTGCATTAAGGAACAGTAGAAATTGGTACCCTAATTTCTCAGTGTACACTTTATCCATATTCATGACCTCTTTTTGTGTTAGATATGAAGAAATTCAGGAGATCAGTAAACACCTCGCAGTTGTTCTTTATGGCTGTGTGTAGTGTGCTGTGCTGCAGGACACTTTCAGCTTTCCCAGCCATTAAAACATATTCTGCTATCAGGTGAGAGGCTTCAGTCCTCTGTAATTCATTCTAAAAAATGCAATTCCCATGTTACCTGTTACTGTTCCCCACTCCTGGAAGGAACAATGTAAAAAACAAAGTAAATAATGACACACAGTGATGCTCTGTAGGTCAGGCAGTCTGAACAGTGATGGTGACAGCGCGTGGACAAACGAGCCCTCTCAGGACCTGGAAGTGTATAAACTTCTGTATGAAATTGCAAACACAGTGGAAAGGTAAGACAAAAAAAACCAAGCAAACTTAACCTTTGTATGAAGAACTCTTCATTCAGCAAACTGGAGTGTACATCAAATAAACAAGATAAAGTCATGCATTTTAAGACATTTTCATATAAACATGTACTTATTTCGAAGCTATATGTCGATATTTTTGTTAATAATGCAAATTCATTTACTTGTTATTGCATGTAGACCACCCAGACATGCAAATGGACTTCATACAGATGGCTACAGCAAACTCCTTGGGCAACTTTCAGCCAAAGAATACCTTGAATCCTTACTTGCAAAGCATGTCAAGTAAATATTTTTCCCTTATCCATTGTACACTTTTACCACTATACACATCTAATTCAAAAACATGGAAAAAATCTACATTTATAGATTTTTTTGAGTGTGCTCTGAAAACAGCCTTGCACTATGCATGACCATGATTACTCAAACATAATTACGCTTACAAATGGCCGTCTAGTCTCACATATTGGAATATTTAATTATGAGTACAAATATCTCTCCAAACAGAATTATACAGTAGGATATTGAATTAACGGTACAAGTATCTGTTCATTTTGAATAATAGCCTATAGTTCAATATTTAATTAAGATCACATATATACTGTATGTCAGTATATATCGGAAAATTGAATTATCTTTGCAAATAGATGTCCACTGAGATTATATTATGGGATATTTTATCAGAGATAAGAATATCTGTACAATGAAAAGGGCATTATGGTTTAATTCGCAGTGATGAGCTGAGCGCAGAAGACCTACGTATGAAGCGTCACTCGGATGCAGTGTTTACAGACAACTACAGCCGATATCGCAAGCAGATGGCAGCCAAAAAGTACCTGAATTCAGTCTTAACTGGAAAGAGAAGGTAGGAAAGACAGTTACAAATTTGAGTGCAAATTAGTGTATGATGTTTCATGCATGGGCATGTGTGTTTGTGCAATGCATGCAAAATCTAACATTCATCACACTCACAAATTATAGAACTGGGTGCCTGCATGGCAGACTGTTTTTTTCTTTAAGAATGTTTTTCGTTTGTTTGTTTTTAAAAGTAAAAACTGGGGAAATTAATCAGTTTAATTGATTTGGATACAGAAATGATCAGGAAGCAGGAAAATATTATACATTTTTTCATGGTTTATTTGATTGATTCAGTTGTGATTACTGGAAGCATTGATAATAAGCAGAATAATGCACAACAAGCTGTTAATTATCAGGAAATAACCCCTTTAGGGTGATTCAAGACCCCTAGTCTGCCCCTTGTCCCTTAGATATCATTCAATTCACATTCAAAGTATCCATGCAAATAAAGCATTAGCAGTTTTGTGGGTGGGCAGTCCTGGCCCCCTAAGGTCCACCCTTACTAATGGGTATGCTGGGTAGTACCATTAAGGGTACATTTTTTGTACCTTGAAAATGAGCTTTAAATTTAGCTTTTTTTTTTTTCTTTTAATAAAAACACTCAGAGAGTAAAAAACTCCATCAAGTCAAAGATAACAGAAAAAGAAGGAAAAAAAAAAAACCCAAAACAAAACAAAAAAACACAGCATGCCCAATTTCACAATGTCAAAGAATCTAAAAAAAATTCTAGATACAGAATTTGATTCGGATCAGTTCAGGAATCTAATGGAGTGTTGCTTCGGCTTCAAAGCTATGCATATGAGTAGGTATGGTCTGTTCTGATATTTCCTCATAGCCCAGAAGATGCCTTAACACTGTCTAACCAGTCCAAAAGCACGGATTCTTCCTTACATCAGAGCTACGATGACGAAGTTGATCAGCTCCTCCAGCAGCTCCCGCTACTATGACCGCTATCTCTTGGTTCTTAACTTCAAACTGTGTGCTAGAAGGTCTGACTCATGAATAATCCACTAACATTTACTTAATTAACAGTGCTTTAACTTCATTTTCTTTATTCTGTTACATTACTGTGGAGAAGCTATTTCACTACTCTGGATATATAAAGAAATAGCTTTCAGAGCTTTAATATATTCTAGTGCTTAAACGTTTCGAGTTTTTGGGGTTGAGTATTTCCAGCATTTCTGCATCATTAACATCGTCAATAAACTTAAATGTAATCTTTGTTGCTACTTTCGTTATTTCTTTCTTTTTCCCAGAACTTCTCAGTGACAATGAAGATGTTTAATCTGGCAACCTTAAATATCAGAACTGCAATCTCTTTACTGCAGAACAAATATAACACAGTGTATCAACATATGTGGCAAAGTCAATTATTGTTGTGTCTGTTTAACAAGAAGCTGTTTATGTTTTATTTTTTCGATTGCTGACACTGTATGAAATTTTAATGTATCGAAATGAAAGAATAAAAAAATGTGTGAAGAAGAATAAGGCTGTTTTGTAGTTTTGTTTTTGTCACTGAATTATCTTACCAAAACAAGCCCCTGAGATAAACAAAGCATATTCATTTTGACACGGAAGTGGCACAAACTGATTGGTTCACTATCTAGGGATAAGGGACATTATCCACCCTGCAAACTCGGTATAACGCTTGAATCAGTTCAAAATTTGAGAATAAACCATGAAAATCTTGTTTTCGTTTACTTTTCTTAGGTTTACATGTTAATTAAATGAAAATTATTTGTCTCAGTCTCAATGGATATCACCAAACATTCTTGTTGTTGTTCTGGCTCAGGGACTAGTCAGCGATATCCACCTCACCCTTGGCAAATATTTATTATATACACTGGCCAGCCAAAAAAAAGTCCCACGATCTAATATTTTGTTGGAGTGCCTTTAGCCTTGATTACAGTATGTAATCTCCATGGCATTGCTGCTTCAGTTGGTCAGGTTGAGGCTCAGCAACATTATGTGGCAATAAAATGAAGTCAGCTGATGAGATGAATGTACTGAATGACCAGGTTATCTCATCAATGGACTTCTTGTCCCTAAAGGCATGGGTGTAAAATTGGAGCTCAAATAATAAGAGTGATTCAGGCAGAATAATTATTCTATGCAACATTGGAGAAAATCATGTTTAAAGTTCAGCAAAGTATTGCACTGATTCTTCAGATAAGGGACAAAACAGGTTTTAAAACTAAATTTTTTAAATGTTATTAAACATTCATTTGAAAACAATATGTTTGTAGACACAGGTCTTGGCTATCAGATTATGTAAAGGAACAGGTTTTTAAAAATAAAATTCTTATATAATAATATTCCTGAAAATAAACATTTTAATCATCATGAATTTAATTTTGTCAACTCCGTCAGACATACTAAAAAGTGTGCTATTTCTCTTGATTGTTGGCAACAAGTATTTGAAGTCTTGCAGTGTCTAATAAAAGTGTTGTTACTCTAATATGTATTAAAATATAATATGTAAATTTTATACTATTCTGAAAATCACACTTTCTGAATTAATTTTTCACTACCTTACCTTTTTAATGTTGTGACTATTAAAAACTGTTAAAAATGTCTTTAGGCAAATGAGAAAATAGAATGTAGATTCTATTTCATAAACAGATTAAAAAAAACAATATTTTTGAAAAAAAAAAAAAAAAAAAAAAAAAGCACATCTGACGGTGCTGAAAATCATTGACGGTGTTGACAAAATGAATCAACATCGTCTTAAGTATAAGAATAGTATTAATAGATTAAGTATAGTAACAAATATCTACTGAAAACTAAATGAAAGAATACTAATAAAGAGCAGATAAAGGTGACAATTCTTTGTTGCTGAAAATATTCAGGCAGACAGACATGTGTCTTTATCTGGTGCTGCAAGCAATGTCTTTATGTGATCCTCATTTAAATGATCATGTGTCATGTCATGTCATTTTCTGAACCGCTTATTCCTAATTAGGGTCGCGGGGAGGCTGGCGCCCATCTCAGCCGAC
>JAQMYF010000017.1:10632243-10648009 GCA_030014195.1 Neosilurus mollespiculum
TATATACACACACACACACACACACACACACACATACATTTGCAGGTGTAGAACAGCAAAAACGCTACAGCTTCAGCAGACGCAGAAGCAAAAACTTGGGTATGGGAGGAGTTCAGGGAGGCCATGAAGAAGGACCTTCGATTGAAGGAAGTTCAGGCAAACTGTTCAGCAGTTCAGAAAGGGGAAATCAGGGCTCCTCCCAGGCTGTGCTTGGTCTGGGTGGGAAATTGCTGACCCAGACTGGAGACACTGTTGAGCGGTGAAAGGAGCACTTTGAGGATCAAAGGTTACCATGTCTTCCACTGAGGAGACTCTGGGAAGATGAGGCCATTACCCTGGCACAGGTTGCCGAGGTAGTTAAGAAGCTTCTGGGTGGCAAGGTGCTGCACAGAGCCATGATGGTGCTGCACTGGTCCGTTATAGTGAAAAAAGAGCTGAGCTGAAAGGCAATGCTTTCGATTTACCAGTCCATCTACCTTCCAACCCTCACTTGTCGTCATGATATTTGGGTAGGAACGGATAGTATGAGATTACAGAATCAGGAAATCAGGATAATTATTTATGTTCAATTACATTCATGCACTTAAGGAATCATGTTCTGCTTTTATTTATTATGCCCCATGTCTGTGTTTGTCTCTGATGTTCACATTATGACATCTAATTTAAAACAACAGAGATTTCAGGACCAAGAGCAATTTCTTTACATCAGGTAAGTTTTACTTAAGCAAAACAATTTTGTGTAATTTATAAACATTGCACATATATAGTACAGTTCAGGATAAAATTTCTTATCTTTTTCAACTCTAAAGGTGTTTGAGTATTGAGAAGGACAGAAAAGCATTTTCTCTGCAAAAAATGTCCACAGAGGATCCCAAAGACAAGTTGGTCCTGTTTTCTTTTGTTTATCTTGTATTATTAAATATCTTCACATTATATAATCTTCATTATGTAATAATATAATAATAATTATAATTCTAAATGCTTATTTATCCTTCCCCCCTTTTATCATTCAGATTTAAAGCTGTGTGGTTGATTCTGTTGATGCTTGGATTAGGGACGTTATTGCCATGGAATTTCTTCATGACCGCCAATCTGGTACTCCTTAAATTATTGTTAAATCATTTTATTATAATTTTTTTTTAAGTATTATTATTATTTATATATCAGGATAGTATATCAGATTTAAATTTTTTTTGATGACACACTCCACAGTAGTGGTTTACTGCTCGTATTGAAGCACACTTAAAGTTTTAAATATATGCAGTTATACTTTTTATTTTTTACCCTACAAGGTATAAAAATCTCATTGGCAAATGTATACGGTGTTGTCCATTTTGTTACTATACCACTGTTTGTACCGATTATGAAGAGGTGAGAATTGTTTACCCTGCAGGGGGCTCACACCTTCCTGTTTTTCATTATCATCTTTACTCACAGAACCCCAACAGTGTCCTAACTAACATGACCTTAGAACATTCATGTGGTGATAAAATAATTAGTTCACTTAAACTGACTGAACTGGTCAAATTACATGCATTTCTTGTCCATTAGGGTGGTTCTTATTTCAAAACTTTTGAATTGTAAAGTGGACACCCCCTAAAAAGGTTTCAAACACTGAAAAAAATTAAATACTTAAAAGGATTTTTCCAATCAAATAATATTTGAGGCATGCTCAAAGGCTGTGAAGTTTCTCTCCTATAAATGCCTGGCATGGTGTGGAAGACGGCCGGCAAATGTGATAAGTTCCCAAACTACATATATTTCAGGCTATGAAATATGGCATTCCCTCATTGGTGAGAATGCAGCTGAATAATGTTGTAGTTCTGGTCCTACAGAGGTAAACTAAACATGAGTTCTGTAATTTAAATATGGATGGGATTGTATGGCGCACTTAGCAATGACAAAACGCAAGTACTGTAGACTGTAGTCTGTGTACCATGTGTAGAGAAGTGCAGAATACTTCCTGAAAGTAACTTAATTTTTCTTTATTAATCTATAACTTTATGGTAGTTAATGCTTAGATAGCATTAATGAATAATTTAATCTGTGTTGAGCATACCTTAAATATCATTCAAAAAGAAAAATATTTTACTACAAGTGTTTTTACATGGAATGTAACCAATTTAATGGGTGCTGTGTCAATTTTACTCAAATGTTTTACCACCAATAAGGACCACCCTGTTGCAACACATGTCTACTGCTAGAAAGGGTTAATTTCTTCCCTGTATTTGTACCTACAGTACTTCCATCACCGTCTAGCTGAACCAGCTTCAGCAAACCGGACTGAAAGAGAGACTCAAAATGTCCTGCAAGCCAGGTTCAGCAACACAATGACATTGTGTGCCATGGTCCCACTGGTGATCTTCACCTGCCTCAATTCCATCATACACCAGAGGTAACACTGAAATAGATAGGGTAATAAAGTGATAAGTAATTTATTACTTCCTTTAATATCACATGTAACCAAACAATGTGTTATAATTTTAATGATGGAAAAAACTACTATCAGTTAAAATGTCTCCCATTCATGTGCAATATAAATATATTCCAGTAACTCATATGTCTCTGGTACGTACCCTCAACAAAAAAATAAACGCAACACTTTTGTTTTTGCTCCCATTTTAAAACTTTTTCTATGTACATAAAAGGTGTATTTCTCTCAAATATTGTTCCCAAATCTGTCTAAATCTGTGTTTGTGAGCACTTCTCCTTTGGCGAGATAATCCGTCCACCTCACAGGTGTGGCATATCAAGATGCTGATTAGACAGCATGAATATTGCACAGGTGTGCCTTAGGCTGGCCTCAATAAAAGGCCACTCTAAAATGTGCAGTTTTATCACACAGAACAATGCCACTGATGTCGCAAGGTACATATCTTGTACTCTATGAGTGACCCTCTAGTTTGTTTGTGGGTTTCTTTTTTTTTTTTACATATTCATCACCTGTGTAAGTGGTGGAGCAGATAAGCCAAACAATCATTCATTTGATGATACAAGAATGAAATTTGGCAGAAATACTCATTGTTGGGTATACTTTGAGAAAAAGGTGCTAGCCACTTGAAATTCCAATATGGCAGCCATTTTCCAAAATGTAAACATGTTGTATAAATAGCCAAAGTGCAGATATTATGGAGAAAGACATTACATTACTGACTTGAGAACAGTTCCAGCCTTTCAGGAATCCAATATGGCATCCATTTTACAAGATTATATGCAAAATATGCCAAATGTATTGCTACATATTTGTCCATAAAACTTGATTATGACTATTTATAGTCGTTTGTTCATAGAATACTGAAAAAACATATGATAGGTATATTAACTATGTCAGAACTCAAGAACTATGAAAATGTTAGCGTCCGTTCTTCTATCATTCAGGAAGGCCTTCATGCATGGAAAGGAATTTTACAGTGGTGCCTGAAAGTTTATAAGAATTTTATACATTTCTGCCCTGTCCTAAAACATCATCAGATTTTCACACAAGTCCTAAAAGTAGGTAAAGAGAACCCAGTTAAATAAATGAGACAATCAATCCAACAAGATAATATTATTAATATTAATTTATTAATATATATTACAAGATAATCATCCATAATCATCAAAATTAAAACAAATAAATGTGTGAAATATCTCACTTTGCATGTAATGAGTCTATATGATATATTAGTTTCACCTTTTAAGTTGAATTACTGAAATAAATGAACTTTTGAATGATATTCTAATTTTTCGAGTTTCACCTGTATGTTTTGGTGGGTAAATGGGTTCACTGAGTGTTCTAGTTTCCTGAAGATGCCTGAAAATTTCAGAGTTTTCCTTCTCCTAGATGAACTGCCTTTACCCAGCAATTGAGCCTCATCTGCCCAGAGGAACTGGGTAGAGATCAGTGGGTTTTTTTTTTCTCGCTTGGTGGTGGTGGTGGGGGCGGCGGCTTATGGTTGTTTTTGTTTGCACTGGCAGCCATCTTGAAAAAAATGGCCATATTCGAATTTTACATGGCTAGCACTTTTTTCTCAAATAGTGATTACAAAGTATATTCATACCAAATGTCATGCCTGTATCATCAACAGAACGATTCTGGCCAAAAATCTCATTTAGCTGCTGCACTAAAGCAAGGCGTTTAAAAGGTCACATGATTTTCCAACTGGCCAATTACACAACTGAGTAGGTGAATAGGTGGTAAAGTGACTAGTCCAATGCAGCATATCCCCTGACCTCTGGCCTTACTATTTCAACAGAATTCCCCAGAAGATAAGGATCCTTGGTAGTCTCGTGTCCATCCTGGTGGTGTTTGGTGTGACTACCCTCTTGGTTAAATTGTCTATTAATCCCATGCCTTTTTTTGTGATTACTATGATAAAGATAGTCATTATAAATGGCAAGTTCTGAAACACACACACACACACACACACACACACACACACACACACACACACACACACACAGTTTCACCTATCTTATGTGTGATTCATAAGATGACATGAACACAACATACAAAAAATCATAACCCTCATATGCATATAATCTGTGTGTGTGTTGTTTTGCTAGCATTTGGAGCTATACTACAGGGCAGTCTCTTTGGCATGGCTGGTGTTTTGCCTGCAGGCTACACAACACCCATCATGAGTGGTCAGGGTCTAGCTGGCACTTTCGCCGCATTTGCTATGATTTGTGCCATTGCAAGTAGGACTGAATAAATACTAACAAAGAAAATAGAGTGCAACAATGCAGGATTTTCTGACATTTATTTCATGTGATGTGTATCTTTTTCATCCCTAGGTGGTTCTGATTTAATGGACTGTGCTTTTGGTTACTTCATCACAGCGTGCGTCGTTATCGGCCTCGCCATTCTCTCCTACCTGATCCTCCCGAAAATGGTGAGCCTAAATCCATGTGCTGCCATCAGGGCTTTCTTATAACATACAGATTAGGAAAATCACATAATGCATCATCTTTATTCCTACAGAAATTTTATCAATATTACCAGAAGAAAAGCCAGAATGTTCCAGCACTCGAAAAGGAGAAAAGAATTAAACTAGTGAAAAATGGTGGGGATCTTTTTGTACTTAATTCAATTCAGTTTTGAATCATTTGGAAACATGGACCTCATCGATTCATATCTAATACAGAATATTCTGAACCTATTTCAGGGGACAGCAGTAGAGGGATAAGCACAGGTGAAGAGGAACTCCAGAAACCCTCAGTTCTGAATATTTTTAAAAAGGTAAAGTGCTCACGATCCCATCACAGCATACAGTATTTTACGTGATCTGATTGACGTGATCTGATTGGCTTGCCATCTTAAAGATAATAGACATTAGTATATACTACATGGAAATGGTGTGATCTGATTGGTCTGCTATCTTGGGATTATAAATCAATATTCAGAGCAGATAATGTTTGCATTAAATGACAGACTCTCACAGTTTGTTAACTGTTAGTTGGGTCTCCATCAGGCAACATCATTATCACGACTTATAATGGAAAAATAAACCGTTAACCTCTTTTTTAAGTTTTCTTTTTTTTTGTAGTTTCATGTAGTAAATCCTAAAAGTTTGAATTAGTGTGCAAACACCTTTACAGAGATGGTTTTCTTCTGTGTCTGTGTAATAAAAACTCTAGGTTCTGAATGAGAATGCGGAAATCACTCCCCTTAGCTCCACAGCACATACTCTGCTCTGTTAGCTTGTCTCAAAGCACACAGCTCCTCTGAACAGTCTCTGTCTCAGTTAAAATATGTAAACTATAAACATGTAATTTTGGGAGGCACAGTGGTGTAGTGGTTCACAGAGTCCTGGGCTCAGCAAGGGATTTTCTGTGTGGGTTTTACATGTTCAACCTGTGCTTCTTCGGGGTACTCCAGTTTTCTCCCACAGTAAAAAAAAAAACCTCAGTGTTCTTTTTTTCATTTTTTTTTGCTTAGGTGCCCTTGTATTTTATATGAAAACAATTATGCATCTCAGGTATGGTGGATGTCACTAAAATAAATATTTAATATTTATCCCCTCGTCTTCAGTGCATAATTGTTAATTATTGTAACAAAACCATGCTTAGGGTGACATATTGTCGGTTTGATATCTGTAAATAAATCTGATTCCTTGGTTGTTTTTCACCAAGTAAACAGAAATGAGGCCATCATTAGTCCAAGCACGAAAAACCCAGAATTATGAATCTTACTTATTTTAGCAAAGTCACAGAAAGAAAACAGAATGTGTGTTCCCCTATTAGGATGGCATCTCACCATTTACACATATAAATTAATCTTCCCATATCATGGATACAGTTAAAAAAGAGACTGGATTGAAATTGATTTAAGAATGCCAAAGATATCCACTGTAAACTCACCGCAACCCGCCGTCCTGTAGAGTGGGTGCAAACCACTGATGCCACTTCCTGTTTTTTCATCAAAAACATAGTGTCGGCATCTCTATTCCTCGATCTCTATGGTAATAACCATTTCAAATTAGGAAGTGAAATATTACATGGTGAACACAGACAAGTGATGCATGCCAGTCAAATATTCCAGTTCTTTTATATTAACTACATATAAGCACTCTCAGAACCCTGCTTAACCAATCAAATTAGTAACCAGAACTAACCTGTATAATGTACACATTAGCATTTTGTAACAGACTTTTGTTACTATTTGACTGCAATTTTTCTTCCTCACTAATTCTCACTCTGGCTTGCTCTGTAGATCTGGGTGATGGCTCTGTCTGTGTGCTTTGCCTTCACCATCACTATCTGCATTTTTCCCGCTGTTGCTGTGGATGTCAAGTCCACAATTTCTAAAGAAGGACTTTGGGGTAAGATGAAGTGTGTAACATTTCTGAAAAATAATCTGGACAATCAGCTAGTGCTACAGTAACAGTCCCTCCCTCTCTCTCTCTCTCTCTCTCTCTCTCTCTCTCAAATGGGCACACACACGAAACATATTTGCTCATTAAGTTCCCTTAGATGTCGACATTCCTCAATATTGCATTTATAGATTTCTGATTGGTTGTGTTGATTAATTTCCTATAAAAGCATCTCTAAAAGTGGTGCCAACATCAAATCACAGATTTGTATTATTGCTCTTATTCTAATATTTTATCCTTTCACAGGAATTTTTAATATATGTGTAACAGTTAATGTGGAGTATTCTTTAAGGAAGGAGTCTCCACTGTCAGAACTTTGTAACATTGTGAGGAAACGTCATGTTTTCTGACACAGGAAGTTTTTTTTTTTTTGCTGTTTTAGTAACAGGATAAGTTGCATTTAACGTATATAATACTCCATAACATTACAAACAGCTCTAAACTAAATGAATGAAAATATGAAGGCTCATTGTTAGAATAGGAATTAAATACTTCTGGACATGCTTTTATAAAAAAAATGTATATATCTTACAGATGGTAAGAGTAACTTAAGAATAAGCCACCAATTGATTTATATATACAGTGGTATAATCTTATTTTTTTTTATCTCCTGTTAATATAAAAACTTGGGAAATGAGATCCTGACTGCAGTTGCTAGGGTTACTAGAATTTTCTGTAATATAGTTCCAGTTAAAAAAAGAAAAATTACATACATACATACATACATACCCCATTATTATTATTATTATTATTATTATTATTATTATTATTATTATTAATTATTAGGAGCTGCATTTAATATTTATGGTGATCTCATCAGAGAAATACTTCATTCCTGTGTCCGGTTTCCTGCTCTTTAACCTCTGTGACTGGATGGGCCGAAGCCTAACTGCTGTGTGTTTGTGGGTGAGCTTCACACTCTCGCACGTGCACATGCACACACACAATTCCAAAAATAGACTGAAGTGGCAATTATAATTAATGCTGTATGTTAAATATGACCTACAGTATATCACACACAAACATTTATTGAGCAATTGTTAAGTAATAATGATATTGCTGATCGAATAATTCATAAAGTTTTTTTATAAAAAATACTTTTGGATGGTCTAAGAATACCTCACACGGCCATCTACTGGTTTAAATCATGCTGAGACTTAATACCCATGGCGACTGTTTAGTATTTTTCTGTCCTGATTTTTATTATTATTATTATTATTAACAATATTAATAATAATAATAATAATAATATTAACTCCTCCACCAATACCTTTGAGGGTAGTATATAAAACTGAGCGTATTTTCAAATATATTCTGAACGAGACTCAGTCACAGAAGTTTATGACTTTAAAAGAGCCAGTTTTTACTATAAAATGAAGCTTTGGGCTTCAAATTTAAATTTTTATTATGATTATATGATTTGTTTTTGCTAATACTTAGAAATCTCTCAACTATTACTTCAGCATGGAAGACAAAGAACAATGTTGAGAAAATATCTGTCCCCTGTTCACTTTTCTTTCAGCCAGGGAAAGACAGCAAACTGTTGCCAGTGCTTCTGTTAGCACGTCTGACTTTCGTGCCTCTCTTTATGCTGTGTAACGTTCAGCCACGCTACAGCATGCCAGTTTACTTCTCACACGATGCCTGCTTCGCCATCTTCATTATCCTCTTCGCTTTCTCCAATGGCTACCTGGCCAGCCTTTGCATGTGTTTTTACCCCAAGTGAGTTGAACTCTTGCAACTTCTACACTATTTTACCAATAGTATGTGCACAAATGACCATCACACCCATATGTGCTTCTTCCTCAAACTGTGGGTAGCCCACATTGGTATAGAATGGCTTCTGTGATATTCAAATTTCCCTTTACTGTAAATAAGAGGCTCAAACCTGTTATAGCATGACAGCAGAACAAGTGTCCTGCACACCTTTGGAATGAAGTGGAACCCTGACTACACCCCAGACCTCACCTTTACAGAATTTAATGGAAAGCCTTCTCAAAAGATTGGAGGCTGTAAAGACAGCAACAAAGATGAACCAGCACCATATCAATGTCCATGTTTTTGGAATGAGATATACCAAGCATATACATACACACCCTACATGCCGCTTTTAGAGAGTAGAAATATTGTATTCACATTACCCTTTTCCTCCCGTCATCAGGCTGGTGGATGCCCGTGAGGCAGAGACAGCAGGAGCCATCATGGCCTTCTTCATGTCTCTTGGTCTTGCCTTCGGTGCATCGGTCTCCTTCCTGTTCCGAGGGCTCATTTGAGGTCAGCGCTTCACTTCGAGGGAATTTTAAAGACATGCATCCAAGATTGGAACCAGTGAAGCAGTTTTATTTTGCCTGATTTGTTTTGCATTATCTTTGGATGAGTTATGGGATTCAGATGATAAATCAGGACATCAGCCTGCAGTTTTGTTTGAAGTGAAGAGCGTAACAGCTGAACCTTCAGACACCTTGTACATTTTTGAGTGAATACTACCTCGTCATTTTAACAATAATACACATGCACAATATATCAGTATCTTTATAGTATAGATAGATAGATAGATAGATATCAACCATAACATTATAACCACTTAACTGGTCTGCAGCTTTATGCAGTAAGCTGCAATGCATTGTGTGTATAGAAATACTAGTCTTTATTCATCACACACATCAACCAGCTTTGGGTACCCATTACCCTCTTACCATTTCAGTGGTTGTCCTTCCTTCGACCAGCTTTGGTACTTTGGCTCTGCGGTTTGGGAGATGAATAGACCCAGTTGTTTAGCCATCACAATGTAATCCTTTTCAAAGTCACTCAGATCCTTACCTTGCTCAGTTTTCAAACCATCAACAAGAACTGACTCACACTGTGCCTAGTACAACCCACTCCTTGGCAGGTGCCACTGTAACGAGAAAATCAAATGTTATTCATTTCACCTGCCAGTGCTCATATTTTTAATGTTACGTCTGAACAGTGTGTATGTTTACACCAGAAAACGGCAGGAAAAACTAATGGCTGTTAATGGTCACTGATTCTGAAATTCTAAAAAATTAAACGAAATTGCTGTCCCAAATTATACAAGGAAAGTAAAATGGCCTTTGAGTTTTTCATGGTGACAGTAGCGTCGTGGTTGGCACTTCACCTCACAGCATGAAGGTCCTGGGTTTGAGTCCTGGACTCAGGCGTTTCTGTGTGCTTGCATGGGTTTCCTAGCACAGTCCAAAGGCATGCACATTAGGCTAATTGGCTGTGCCAGATTGCCTCTAGGTGTTAGTGTGAATGGTTGCGTGTGTTAGCCCTGTGAGCTAGGCTCCGGCCTCCCTGTGACCAAAATCAGATTAAGTGTTTTGGGAAATTCGTGAGTGAATTTTTCAAGGTCAAAAAAAGTCAAATCAAAAGATGTCATAATGGAACATGTGTGGCCATTGTCATGTGTTAAAAATCTAAAAATAAACCCATAAAAACTATGTTTTAGTTTGCTTTGCTTGTGTCCCTGTGTAGTATTTACTAAAACAATGATTCAATTTGCGCTTGAATATACATTTTTGAAATTACCAAGAATTTGAAGTCTCTTTTATACATTTCAGATTTGTTGCATGGAGGATGATCTTTCTTTTCTTTGTGCTACTATAAAAACATGCACTTTTTAAAATTAAATTAAATTTCTCATCTTGACTCACTTTCTTGACTTGTTACAGTCTTTCATTCATGGTTTGTTTTTAGTCACACCCTTATGACTTTACAGGAAAATGAGCAAGAATCCAAATAAGCTCTGTTACATTGAGTGCTGGGTTCAAGTCTGACTTTTAAAAAAAAATATATATATATATAAATAGCTTCAGTTAAAATTAACCTTCCAGTACGAACGTAAGAAAAGTATGCTCATGTGACTGAGAAAAATAGTCTTTTAATTTAGTCCAGTAGTCAGTATTATTACTGTTTGGAAGCACTGCAGTGGCCCCATGGCTTTGAGTTAGGGGACCACTGCCGGTTCTAAAAAAGGAAATATGTAAACGGAAATGATAAAAATTGCATATAATCAAGGAATAAACCTAGTCGGGTAAAGTGTAAACAGGAAAATGGTAGATGTGGTAAGGATTTCTGTATGTAGCTGTTTGTTTACTATTTTATAAATGGAGTGTCCAGTGGGTCGATAAGTACTTTCTAACAGTCAGTATGTTTTCCAACATGGGAAAGTCAACGTCTTTGAAATAGGAGTTTATGATTTCTGGTTTCACAGGATCATGAGGGTTTTACTTTATTAACTTCACAAGACACTTTAAAAAAAAAAAAAAAAAAAAACAGGATGGTGGAAAAAAAAAACATGATTGTTTATAGCTACTGTAACATAAATCATAACTGTGATATGAATGTTCCACAACATTAATGTAACTATACATGTAAATGGTTTAAAAAGCACAAAGTTCACTTTACTGAAACATTAGAAAATGTAGATGTTGTCATATTTCAAAGGTGCATATATGAGAAGTTTGCCAAGAGAACTCAAAGGGCACAGCCCATAAAAATAAAGTACACAACTCCCCTGCTGGGCCTGGTGTATTACCACACATTCAAAAACGTGATTGTCCATGTTAAATTGAAATTTGGATGAGAGCCGGATGATGTCAACGTTTCTGATCCTAAGTATACGTCAATCTCATTCAAATTATATGTTTTGACAGCGATATGATTTTTTTAAAATTAATTGCCCGTTATAATATAGATCTAAAAAAAATATTATATTATATTTTTTGACACCATCAGTGTGTGCATGCTTACCAAAATTTAATTTCCATTAAATGGAAATCCTGAGTGATCACGTACCCATCATAAAAAATTCTGATTGATCTGTCAAAAACTGTGGACAGGAAGTTACCAACAGTCAAACAAACAAACAGATAAATAAACCCACACCAGTGGGAGGCTTGGCAGAGGTAAAAATAAATACTATTAAATATATATTATTAATATAAATAGATATAAAATCTATTTCAAACCATCAATTTACATCTTGCCTTCACACTGGAATGGACGTTAAGTAATACATTCATTAGAGGGTAGCAGAGTCTCAACATTTCTGACGACAACAAAACATGGTGACAGTGGAGGGGAGGTTGTAATAATGTACTTTAATGGAATGTCAGCATATTTTTGTGCAGTTGTTTTATTAATTTTGTATATTGTGTGCAATCTGAAGTGTATATATATATATATATATATATATATACACACACACACACACACACACATATACATATATACACACACACACACACATACATACATATACACACTTCATGAGGCGACCGGGATGAGAATCAGCACCTCCAAGTCTGAGGCCTTGGATCTCAGCCAGAAAAGGATGGAATGCACCTCCGCTTCTGGAATGAGGTACTGCCCCAAGTGGAGGAGTTCAAGTATCTCGAGGTCTTGTGCATGAGTGAGGGAATGATGGAGCGTGAGATTGACATTCCTACCCTCACCTATGGTCACGAGCTTTGGGTAGTGACCGAAAGAACAAGATCAGGGATACAAGCGGCTGAAATAAGCTTCCTTCACAGTATGTACGTTTTATGTTTCTGTAGGATGTTTATTCTATGCCCGCTAATTCTGTTCCTTATGTTTTCATGGTTCTCGTGCTAACAGTGTTCATTGTATTTTGTATTATGTGTATTCAATGCCTTTTTTGTACAGCACTTACTAAAAGTGCTATAAAAAATCAACATGACAAACATTTTTTAATAAAAATTGTACCAGACACTCACCAAGATAAATCAGATACTGAATATGAATGAATGAATCAATGAAGACAATAAATGGTGCTACACTACCCTCTGCTGATTAAATCAAAACAGGACAGGAGGAAAACTACACTCACACAATGAATAGCAAGTTTTATTGATCAACAAACTAAATATGTGACAAATGCTTCACCAAGGAGACGACATTCAGACCAAAAAGTGTAAAAAATAAATAAATATAATAATAATAATAAATCACCCAGTCAAACAATTTCTACAGCTTCAACTTAACTAGTGGCTGGCTTCATGTTAATACATCAGTGGTGAAAACTAGCAATGATGAACTTTCCCCCTTTATACATAACCTATTAGACCCTACCATTGAATCAAGACATGTGCAAACTGTACATATGTGCTTTGGGACACCATCACAATGACAGTGCCATAACCGAAGTGTACACATACACACACCACATTCATTTAAATCACTGATTAACTGAAGCCTAGGTGACAATATTTTCTGCCAAATTATTATTAAAGACATTAAATCAACAGATAGTTATACTGGTTAAAAAAACAAAAAAACAAAACCCAAACAGGTGGTGTCTTTAAAAAGCAAGAGCACAGCTATTTAGCAACATCCCCTTTAATACACAACTGGTATCAAATACTTCAACTGTGTTAGAGATTTTCTTCAAGTGTTTACAAAAATACCCTCAGGCCTTTTTTTTTTTATTACTATCTTTTCAAACCCTCCATCACAAAAAAATTTCACCCGAGAGTTCAAACAGGAGGTGAACTCCAATAGACCTTCACACGAGTTCAACTTTTAGTGCATTACAAAGAACAGTTCTGTACAAACACGCTGCATCGTTTCCCAAACGTGTTTAAAGACAGACAAATTTGCTTCAGTATCTCCAGCACGTAGCTACAGCATCTGGACGGCATGGGGAGGAAAAAGCTGAGAGACAAAAAAATAAAATAAAAAATCCACAACACTACAGGCAACAAAATATTTACACACGACAGAGGCTCAGGTGATAGGTGTAGCTACAGCTTTCATAGGTTACCTTTGTGTCTAACAGTGAGTAGCCCAGAAACAATGGGGGCATGCAAAATATTAAGCCGCATACACACAAAAAACAAATAAAAAAACAAACAAACACAAACCACACACACACACACACACACACACACACACACACACACACACACACACACACACACACACACACAGAGACAGATGTAAACATTGTGTAGTAAATAAAGAACACCTGAGACTGTTCAAAAGCTCCTCAAGTCACTGCAGTGAGATAGTACCAGTTATCCGCTGTATCTAGTTTTGTTTACAATATTGCATACTCCTGAAATAAAGTCATAGTACATCAGAATTGAATATTGGTGGTAGAGATATATTGGGGAAGCAAATTAGTGCAAAAAGAGCAGCCAATATGATATTAAAGCCTCAACAAATTTTGGGGGAAAAAATCTTTCAGTGCTATGTTGTTATTTTGATTTGACCTCTCATAACATCAACTTTCACACTTACTTAAAGATACTGCAATTATTTTTATTTTAGAAAACAATTTATTAAGTCCTTTTTTTTGTTTAATTACCCTGATAAAAACATCAAATATTTAGTGATTTTAATTTCAAGGAATTATTTGCCATTAAGGCCTGTCCATCCAGCCTGAGGTGAATATTTTAATATTGTATACTACATGAGAAAAAGCAAAAGAAAGTAAAATAAAAAAATTTATATAAATTATTTTTATTTATTTTAGATTAGGTTAGCTCCATGCACTAATAGCACAAGCATGTTAGGAAAAATCTAAGTTTTAGCATACACTACATGGAAACATTTAGATTTAGTATAGACTAAATGGAAATGCAAATAATCTGCACTCTGCAACAGCATGTTTTTGAACCTATTCAAAGTTTTAGTCTATACTGTGCACAGAAACAAGAGAAGCAAACTAAAACAAGATTTTATGGTTCATTTTTCATTTGTAAAAAAAAAAAAAAAAAAAAAAAAAAAAAAAAAAACACCACTGCCTGCTGCCACCTGAATGAATGTCTGCCATTTTGATTAAAAATGTTATGTCTATTAGGTTAACTTAATAATACTTTTTTCAACATTAAATGGAAAAAAAAAAAAAAAAAAAAAACACCATATATCAATAATCCGGATATTTTAGCATTATCACAGTATTTCAACATTTATTTTGACTTAATTTATCTTTTTAGAAATGTCATTATTTTTAATTGATATTTAATAATTTCAACTTAACTCTCAACATATTCTTAGAAGTTATCTAACCTATTTTTTAGTAATTCATAGTAAATTGTTTTAACTTAATATCTCATTATTTTATCTTAATATTTAACAGCCCAAAATCTAGAACTAAGACTTATTTAATATATAAGCAAATCGTTCTTATTCCACATTCTGTATTATTACTTTTTATAATCAATTACGCCGATCAGGACAGCATGGTGGCATAGTGGTTACCCTCAAAGCAAAAAGTTTCTGGGTTTGAATTCTGGACTAAATGGGAGTGTGTTTTATTTTGTTTGTTTTGTTTTTGTGGAATTTGCACGTTCTCCCTGTGCTTGCATGGTGTCCTTTGGGTACTTGTTATGGCTCATCTACATACATGCACATTTAATTGATTTCCATGAGAATGGGAATTTCTTCAATGTAACAGTTCGTCATGTACATAATATCAATACAAGAGATAGCTTGTTATTTTGTGCAATTAAATCAAATAATAAGATATTAAGCTAAAATTAAGACTGCCTTGAAAAGACAGTTTGTTTAAATGATTATAAAAGAGAGTCAAAATAACAACATAGTACTTTTATTGTATCTTAGTTGTGGTTCTGACCAAAAGCTGACCAATATTGCACACATCTCTTGCACCTTCTTAAATTCAGAACAAAACTGAACAACGAATTGGAAGAAGACTGTAAGCCTGTGCTACCAGCCCCCTCTCTTGTGCGAAATCCAGTTTGTTTCAATTTCCCAGTATTGCACAACAACCAATTATATTTAAATAATATATCTGGGACTCTTCACTTGGTGAGCACTTCACAACCATTTTAGACTTGAAAAATGATATTCCAAAAGGTGAGCAGGAAAATCAAGAGAGGATTCTAGTTCTCAAGGATGTTATT
>JAQMYF010000017.1:10678858-10698858 GCA_030014195.1 Neosilurus mollespiculum
GAAGTGTACCTGTGATGAAAATTGGAGACCTCTCTCATCTTTTAAGTGGGAGAACTTGCACAATTGGTGGCTGACTATATACTTTTTTGCCCCACTGTATGTGTGTGTGTATGTGTATATATCACACACACACATACAATCATACATATATACACATATACACACAGTAGTATACAGTGAAGATTATACACCACCACTTTTGTCTAAAAGGTCTATTTTTTGGTGAAAATGTATTGAAAAATGCTATTGTAGGCAGTGAGAATAAAATAAATAAATAAATCATGGCGACAAGTATATTGAGATAAAAGTATGGCTAATAAACAAAAACACTGAAAATACTAATTTTCAGAAAAATTATTAAAATATTCATTATTAATTAATTATTATTAAAAAGTATTTTTTTACTTTTGCATAGCATGATCTGTGCATCAAATTTCTTGCAATGGTCACCATACAAGTCCTATACAAGACACAGCTAGAACACCATGATGTGCTTACCAAGGCCCTAACACGTGGAAACTGTTATTGGCAAAAACCTGGTGAAAAAATATATATTTGAGGTGAATTATTAATTCAGTATCATCTTGCTATGCTTCCAATGTTGTTACAATAAAACTATAATAATTGCTGGACCCAGAGTTCACCAAAGAGCCAGTCACATATGAAAGTGAAGCATCATGGTTTACAGTCACCTCCAATACATGGGTATCACAAAGCTACGTAAGATGGGTGGGAACATTACCAGATGCAAATATCAACAGATTATTGCTTCCTATTTTGTTTCAAACCTACAGGTGGCTCAGATTTCTCACCATAGGGTTGATAACAGACTGTTTTATAACCATTTGATGAACCAGCTGCCGTCCAAAATAGCTTACTTGTGTATTAAAAATGGATTACAAGTGTCTTGGGCCTCAAGAATTTTTAGTAGCACTTCAACATGACAAGCACCTGGGAGTCTGGGACGATCATGGCCATGTTTGCAGATGCACTATTGACCTTGAGTGAAGCTTTTAATTTTTCAATATGATGTTATATTTGCTGCAATATTATATATTTAGTTATAAAAGGCCATTTAATAATTTTTCTGCAACAAATATAGTATTGATAGTGAAATTAAGTGTTTGTGACAAAACTTTTGTCAAGGCAAATACAGGAATGCTTATATTTAAGAAGCTGTAAAGATTAGAAGAAATGTCTTTTCAATACTGCTGCAAGCTCTTATTATTTAGTACTATCAGAGGGTTATTTTAAGTCATAGTTGATCAAAATCGGTTAATAGTTTGGTGAGATATGGGCTTTTATACATGTATACATGAATGTCCACATGTGAGACAATGACTGCATGTGTGTGTGTGTGTGTGTATATATATATATATATATATATATATATATATACACATACATGAAGGTGTGAGTGGTGGAAATGGAGCCCTGCATGTTTGCCTGGAGGATAACTGCTTCTTCCTGAACTTTTTTAGGCATATTCAGAACTCGCACAATACGACAGAAAGTAAAAATTTGTTTGGTCAGTGCGCAAATGTTCTTATACCTTTTTACACCATGCAAACATGACATGATGGACATGCGCACAGCTCGTTATGCATCCATTAATACATTTCTTAATATTCGTTATTTGTTGAGCATTTGCTTTGGTTTGCTAATGATAAGTTATCAAACAGGCTTTTGACCGGCTATTTTGTGAGGTGAGCTCCAGGAATATAGTATACTGGACCCGTTGCTACGAGCCGTTCGGTCTCTGCATTGCCGGAGCCAGAGCTTGGTCCGCATTGGTAACAACATGTCAAAATCGTTTCCAGTGGAGGTTGGACTCCGCCAAGGCTGCCCTTTGTCACTGGTTCTGTTCATAATTTTTCTGGATAGAATTTCTAGGCACAGCCAAGGTGTTGAGGGGTTCTGGTTTGGTGGCCGCAGGATCTCGTTTATGCTTTTTGTGGATGACTTTGCCTTTTGGCTTCATCGAGCCGAGACCTCCAGCTCTTGCTGGAGCGATTCGCAGACGAATGTGAAGGGTGGAATGCACCCTCCGGGTCTGGAACGAGATCTTGCCCCAAGTGGAGGAGTTCAAGTATCTCGGGGTTTTGTCCTGATCCGCCTGTCTATCTCCCGCTCACGCCTGTCGAGAGGGAGTTCGACAGGTGGATCGGTGCAGCCTCTGCAGAAAAGCAGAGCTTGTACCGGTCCGTCATGGTGAAGAGGGAGCTGAGCTGGAAGACAAAGCTCTCGATTTACCAGTCAATTTCAGTTCCTACCTTCACCTATGGTCACGAGCTTTGGGAAGTGACCGAAAAAACAAGACTGCGAATACAAGCAGCTGAAATGAGCTTCCTTAGAGACAGGGTGAGAAGTTCTGTCATCCGGGAGGAGCTCGGAGTCCAACCGAGGCTCCTCCGGGTTGAGAGGAGCCAGTTGAGGTGGCTCGGGCATCAGATCAGAATGCCTCCCAAACGCCTCCCTGGTGTGGTGTTTTGGGCATGTCTAACCAGGAAGAGACCCCAAAGCCAACCTAGAACACGCTGGAGGGACTACTCTCTGCTGGTCTGGGAACGCCTTGGCATCCTCCAGAAGAGCTGGAGGAAGTGGATGGGGAGAGGGACGTCTGGTCCTCATTGCTTAGGCTGCTTCCCCCGCGACCCGACCCCTGAACAAGCGAAAGATGAAGATGAAGACTTCAAGAGAGGTGTAGTATTAGTACATACACTACACCTTATTGTTCCTCTATCTTGAGATTAAAGAGCATTATTTGGCGTATTAAACTGAGTGTCCGTTTGTTTTTTTTTTTGTTAGTTTGTTTTTTTGTCACGGTGACTGTGAACTAAAAATACAAAAAAGAAAAAAAAAAACTATAAAATCTGCTTTTAGATTGTTTTCCTTGTGTTGACACTAAAAAAACAAAAAAAACAAAAAAAAAACACTATTAGCTAAACAGCACTTGTTTGGAGCATGTGGAGCTCACCTGACCTGCCTCGGTCATCATTAAAAAACGTGTAATAATAAACTATAAAAATCTTTATTTAATTTCCTCATGTTCCTGTATAGTATATACACTCGCTGCCATTGAAAACACAACACAATTTTATTTGTAATATTTTTGGGACCGTCCTATCTGAGCATGAATACAATGACCCTAAACTCCACAATGACTCCTTTCCAGTAGCAGCACTCACCATCACACTTCACAGAGCTTGAGCTCTGGATCTAGACTCTTTCACATCTCCAAGTTTGTTTGGGGGTCTCAATAAGAAATGGGTGCATTTATCTAGTGGTCAACTCGCCAACATGAAGCTCAGCAAAAATGCATAGTATTCTGCAGTTGAACCTTGACCATGCTTCGACAGCAGCAGGCATTTAATGTCCTTCCCTGGCATGTGTATTCGCCTGATTTGTCACCCATCAAACACTTGTGGGATCAGTTTGGATGCAAACTATCAGGCTGAGTACCAGCACCACAGAACAGGCAGGAACTGATGAGATTGATTTTAATAATTTAATTGACCATTTCTAGAGAAAATATTAAACATATATAATTTATTATGAATGTTGTGTATTCATTGGCAGTGAGTATACTAGAACAATCATTCACTTCAGAATCAGTGTATGATCCGTCTTAGGGACTCTTCAGTAACAACGCCTTGGTTTCGGCACATAATTGTTAACTGGAACATCTATTCACATTTTGTATTTGGAAACTCAAGAAAACCAGGAATATTCCCTTCCAATCACCTTTTATTGATCATTACATACACTCTAAGATGGCAGCCAAGTCTCCTCTTTCTAATCATGCATTATTTAACAATATTGACTGAAAGAGACCTAAAGCCAATTCTGCTGTCTTTCCACAACCTGGCGTGACCTAGACAAAGCAAACAGGCAACAGGGCCAGAGAGCTAATGGGCAGAGCAAAGGGAAAAAGAGGCAGGAGAAACTTGGATGACTTACATTGTCTCGCTGTTCAAAATCCACAGAGCTGGAGACGGAGGTGAGGCGCTCATAACGATCTGGAGTTTCTGAATGCAACGCTGAAGCCACGCTGTGAAAGAAAATAACAGAAAAAGAAAGTTGATCACTATAAAGCACGTGTAGGATTAATTAAAAAAACAAAAAAAACGTTATGTTTAAGTCATACTAGAGCACTGAAATGGAACTGAGGAGGCAGGATTGTAGGTCAAACCTCTTTAGGTAAGGAAAGAAACAAGTATTCATGCTGTTCAAGAAAAAAAAAAATCGTGTGCTGGTACCCTCAAATTTAAAGTGCACAATAAAATGTACAGAGACCAGACATAAGTAAACAGACACCCAAAATTTTAGAATGAATATTTGCTGGTCTAAGAAGAGGCTTGCGTCTTGCCGCTCGGCCATATTAGCCCATTTGATAAAGCTAGCATGTAACAGTTTTTGAGCTGGTTTGGACTGTTGAACTTTTTACTGTTGACAGAGGAATATTCAAATTGCACTATCTTCATCAAATGGGCTATTATGATCGAGCAGCAAGACATAAGACTATTCTTCGAAGAGCAAATATTCATTCTGAAATTTTGGGTGTCCATTTACTTACGTCCGGTCTCTGTAGTGGCCTGGGAGAAGCCTTACTGGGAAAATTTCCCATATTATACAGTATAGTAGGCATGTATGATATGTCATAAACTGATCAATCACCATACAAATTTAGAACAATTTTGTGTTAAAAAAAAATAAAAATAAATTAACAGATTATTCTCAGCCTGTGCAATCTTAGATATTTCTAGTTGTAAGAGTTGTGTAATTGGCTGTCCAACAATAACCTGTAGAAAATAACATTTTATATAGACTCACAAGCTAAAGAAAAAGGAAGCAAAAGAAGGTAGTTAAGTCTGACAACTTAACTTTTTCGTTGTTGTTTAAAATAAAAGGATTTTATTTATTTATTTCATTTAAAATATGGGCTTGTAAATAAATATTGACGGTTATCAAGAACATGACAAAAGTATTTTCGTTAATTGTTTTAAAAAGCATGTAAAAGTGAGATCATACCAGACTCCTCAGTCACTATTTCATGCAATTCGCAGCATGTTTAATGGAAACACACACACACACACACACCCTTTTGGTCAGCCTGTAAGGCAACACATTTTATTGTTGCTTAGGACTGACGGCTGACTGACGACCTCATTAGGCTGTATAAAGTATAAATTTATTCGCTCTCAAGCCGAAAATCTCGCTTGCGTGCACCTGCACTCTCTTGTATCTTGAATAAAACACAATTGATGTTTAAAGAAACATTGCTTAATACTATGATTATTTAATTATAGTAAGCATAATGATCAAAATGACTTACACTTGTCAGTGGGTCAGTAATGAAACATTTGGTTATTTTTAAAAATCACCTTTTATTCATTTCACAGACGTCCCAACAAGGGTATTTGCAAACTATACCAAAACATTCATGTCTGACTTAAGTATGGTTAAAAAAAAAATAATAATACTAAATAAATAAAGATAATATTACTTGAGCCCCCCACGACTATTCATGCTACTGAAAATAACATCTTATCTGGAATTTACCTCCTACAGCAGCACTTCTACTTCAGAGGAAGTAAAATTCTTATCCTTGTTACATTTTAGCAATCTAGTGGATTGGCAGCTTTATCATTGTTTTCATCTTCATGAATACTTGAGTGCACACACAACCCTATGTTCTTTTATCGGGATTCTTGTGGTGTTCACCTACAGTAGTGTGCAGTGAATATTATACACCACCACTTTTGTCTAAAAGGGCTCCTAGAAAAAAGAAGTAAAAATTTACTTCTCTATAATTTTTTTTGGTGAAAATGCATTGAACAATGCTATTGTAGGCAATGAGAACCCAAAAAATAAATAAATAAATAAATAAATAAAAATTAAAAAAAAGTATACTGAGGTAAAAGTATGGCTAATAAACAAAAACACTTGAAGTTGAAAGGTGTTGCAAATTTTATTTTTTGACTTTTGCATAGCATGAACGAAAACTTCAAACTATATGTAATGGTTTAGCGAGTGAAGAAATTAAAAACAAAGTGATGCAGTGATGATTATACACTTAACAAATTGAAGATAAATCAGAAACCAAGTACTATTCAATTTATTTCATGTAATATTGGATCATATTGATGAAAATAAGTAAACAACAATATATAGTAATAACAAAAATAACAGTCTCTTTCTTGAGAAAAAGTCAATATTTAGTGCGGCCACCCTTTACTTTGATTACAGCATTTAACCTTTCAGGCATAGTGTTCACATATTTCTAATTTCTTCACTTGCTAAACCATTCCATATGGTGAACATGTAGTTCATTTATGCTATGCAAAAGTCAATTTTTCTGAAAAATTTGGTATTTTCAGTGTTTTTCTTTATTAGCCATACTTTTACCTCAATACACTTGTCGGAATTATTTTTTTAGTTTCTTATTGCCTACAATAGCATTGTTCAATACATTTTCACCAAAACATTAAAGAGAACTCATTTCTTGCTTCTTTTTATTAGGAGCCCTTTTAGAGAAAAGTGCTGGTGTATAATCTTCACTGCACACGACTGTATGATAACTAGAACAACTGGCACATGCTTTCAATTTACGAAGACAATGGGATTCACCAATCTAAGAACATGGCTGCAAACAAATCAGAGGTTTAAGAACACGTCATGAATCTGACACTGCTTAAAGTTTTCTTAAAGATAAACTTAAGATATTGATGAATGAGGCCCAGTGTCTGCTGCTACCCAAGGATGAACAGTTATCCACAATACTTGTCAAGACCAGCAGAATGCTTCAATCAGTCACGAGGACAGCTTCATGGACAACATGTCTAAACATCCTAATTTGATTTAGCTGATCCGGCAAAGGACAACAGACAGTGGTCTTAACCATATCTCTTTCGGGGTGGGCAGGGCTTCCCAAAAATCACGTCTACCATCTACCAAATTCACTAAGCAGTCACAAGGAACAAAGAAGTACAGACGGAGAAGTAAAAGTAGTAATACAGGAAAAAAAATCAGTTGGGGATACAAGTAACACAAAGGTGGTGGATGCCAAACTTTGGGTTTTGGTTTACCTTTGCACAGGCTCATAGTTACCCATTTCCTTTCTCGTACTTTTTAAGATCAGACAGGCAGGATGAAAAGATACATGTTAGGAGGCATGCCCATTGTGGCTTTTGTACTTTTGTTGTGGGTGTGGAAAAATAAATACCCACACAAGTTCAAAAACTGTCACAGATTCTTATCTTAATGGGGCAATTGGTCCCCACCAAGATTAATTTATTTCTTCATTTAAAGGGATAGAAAAAAAAACTATATATATATATATATATATATATATATATATATACACACACACATACCTTTCAGGCATAGTGTTCACATATTTCTATATATATATATATGAGAGACATACTTAAATAAATAAATAAACACGCACACACTTGAAAGATTAGTAATGAAAAAAAAAAAACACATCCTTCACTCATTCACACACACACATCAATAAATTATTGGTGGTGTTAGGAAAGGTCAAACACTTTGAGCAGTTTGAGAATATGGAGCAGTCATCAGAGCAACCCTCCCAAAACACACAACACACCCTACAGGAGGAAGAAAAGCATTGTTAGTTCACCAGTTAGCAGATGAGCAGCAGCCCAGGAGAGTGAATTAAAAAAAAACAATAAAATAAAGGGGAGGGGAAAAAGGAAAAAACATCTTAGGAGTGTGAACATAAAAAGGACATACTATTCCCGCTCTTCCAAGCCGTTGAATCTCTTCTGTCTTGGGAAGAAAAATAACAGATAAAGGTGGTTAAAACAGGAGATTCACAGACAATAATTCTTTTAAATATCAGAGTCTGAGATGCACCTGAGGAGAGAAAATCACATTAATATGTTCAAAACACAAGGAACAATAATAATGATAAAGTCATAAGCTCATTAACCTTATTAATTACCTGTGACTCATGACCTGCTGACCACAAAGTGATAACGATCACTGTATGGGTTGATTGTAACTTTGTACACAAGAAGAAGCATACCTTAATCAGTGAATTTAAATTAATGCCCTCACATAGGCTATTTAAAACCATAAGCTGATGTTGTTTATGTATGTCAATTATAACATAATAAAACCCCAGGCTTTGGGCCAAGCTGCAGGCCAGCGATATGGAAAAAAGCAGAATGTTCCTGTATGTCAGGTCAAAATAGCCACAATCTGAAGCCCTGAGGGGCAGAACAAACTCATTTCCAGCAGCATCACTCAAAAGCAGAGTCGATATCCAAATGGAACAGTATGGGGCATTCAAGGTCCTGTACTGCACAAACCAGAAAACTGGGAAATGGGAGCAATGCATTAAAAGGCATTAAAAAAGGAATTGCAAGCCATGGGGAGAAGTACAGCATAAAACTTTCCGTAATTTTTTTTTTTTCCTAGGAAAATAGTCAAACTACAGGATGACATCATGAGGGGCAACTGTACTTAAGTCAGTTAAATAAAAGGAAGTTAAAGAAGGGGAAAATATCTTAAGATTGTAGATGTATTGGTTGTTGAACTTTAGAACAAGAAAAAAATAAAAAAAGATCCATCGCTCATTGTGGTGAAAAAACTGATTCATAATCCATCCTTTTATTTATACTAGTGTATTAAAAATCTAAATATAAAATTCAGAAATATATAATTTATAAAAATCCAAAACTTATTTACCTAAACAAAAAAATAAATAAATAAATAAACAAGAAACGCAAATGCTGGCTGAGTAGCTTTATGTAGTACTAATTTATCAGGAGGTGGGTCTGTTTAATTAGCTAGCTAGTAATAAACTGTGGTACTAATTTTAGCTAGCAAGCAAAGTTTATATTTTTCATAATATAAAATACTGTAATGAAACATAATAATGTGCAAAAATTTGGCCTCAAAGCCAATTTACATAATGACATAATAATGATCAGCTTTTATATTTTATTTACTTTCAAGTAAACTCTTCTAGAAATATTTAAGATGTCAGTGTATGCAGATACATTCTTCTCCTATACGCAAGCTCATCGTTCCCGTTTCAGTTTTTTATAAAACCAGCCATAATCGAGAAGCAAATATTGATATAATTATTATTAGCAAAATCAGATAAACCTCACAACAGCCGCCTTATGAGAAAGCCCGTAATAGTATTATTAATAGCACCTAAAACACAGAGCAGTGATTTCAAACCCAGAAATAAAAGCCACCAATCAATAAACACTTGAGTTTAAACAAGGTCAAGTCTTTTAAGCCACTAATGGCCCATTTAAAAAAAGAAAAGAGAAAAGGCTCTGATGACAAGGTATGTGCAAAGTTATGTAACTGGGTGTATCTTTGACTCCGCTTTATTTTTGGTGTATCAATAAGCAATAAGGCTGAAGCATTTGTCTTACTGCAAAACAATACACAAAGCCAAGCCACTGGATATTCTTGATATAGAGAGAGGCTGAGACACACACACACACAAACACACACACAGACAGAGAGAGACAGAGAGAGAGAGAGAGAGAGACACAGAATGTGAATGCGTGGGTTCTCGAATCAGTCACCCTGCACAGTAACAACAGAAATCCTGGGAGTGCAGAAAATATGCACACGGCTCACAAGAGCAGACTGCTTCATAGAACAGATGGCCTTCCTAATGCTGGCTTAATTCACTTTCCTCCTCCTGCCAAAATCAGTGTCAAGAAAGCCGTGCGCTGGAGCTTCTGGAGCGCTGTTACCACTGCCCAGAGACTCGAGATGGCAGTGTAAAGGGGATGGAAAGTGAAATCTTAAAGCTTGGCAGTGAAAGGCACAAAGAAATGAGTCATGAGAAGGAGGTACATGTCTGCAAGGTTATTTTTCAACACTCCTACAAGTTCTCTCCAAGGCTAATAAAGCACTGGCTAGTAGATAATGTGTCACCTGGAAAAAGCCTTACTGAAAGAAAAAATATTGGGCATCCATCCTTTATTTGCTGTTAATACATGGCTTAAGCTGGGGTTTTTTTTCCAGCAGCAGCAGCAGCAGCAGGATCAATAGTCAGTACACAGGCTGGCATGAAGTGTGAAACAAGGCTAGGGCTACTCTCTTTCTCGGAAAACTGCACGTTTTTTCCCTCATTGACTGTTTTCAGGATGCAGTGTGGTCTTCATGTTCTTTAAGTGAACATGACTTTGAGTTTACATCCCTAGCATAGCTAAAATAAAATACTAGAACACTGTGGATGGTGTTCTAAAATCAAGTCAATGCACCCCTGCAAAAAAATAGAGACTAGAATTACAGTGCCTTGCAAAAGTGTTCATCCCCTGGCTTTTACCTATTTTGTTACATCACAACCTGTAATTTAAAAGTTTTTTTATGTGATGGATCTGCACAAAATAGTCCAAGTTGGTGAAGTGAATTGACAAAAATATATATTAAAATTTTTTTTAATAAAAATCTGAAAATTGTCATGTCCATATGTATTCACCCCTTTGCTATGAAGCTCCTCAAAAGTTATTGTGCAACTAATTACCTTCAGAAGACATTATTCAATTCAAATAGTGAAATGAAGTCCACTTGTGTGTAACACCATTACTTAGTGTTAGAAATAAGAAGGCACCTGGGCGACTTCCCAAATGTATGGAGGAAGGTGCTCTGGTCAATTTTAGATGAGACTAAGTTACTTTTTGGTCGCCAAGAAAAAAGCTATATCTGGCGCAAACCCAACACCCCAAAAACACCATCTCCACAGTGAAACATGGTGATGGCTGCATTGTGCTGTGGTGAAGGTTTTCAGCAGCAGGGACTGGAAACTGATCCGAGTCGAGGGAAAGATGGATGATGCTATATGCAGGGATATTCTTGAGCAAAACCTGTTTCAGTCTGCCTGTGATTTGAGACCAGGATGGAAGTTCACCTTCCAGCAGGACAATGACCTGAAGCATACTGCTAAAGCAACACTTGAGTGGTTTAAGGGGAAATGTGTGTTATTGAAATGTGTTGTCAGACTTGAAGATTGCTGTTCACAAGAGGAAACTATCCAACAAGAAGGAGCTGGTGCAGTTTTGCCTTGAGGAATGGGCAAAAATCCCAGTGGCAAGATGTGGCAAGCTCATAGAGACTTACCCAAAGCGACTTGCAGCTGTAATTGCTGCAAAAGGTGTCTCTACAAAGTACTGACATTAGGGGGGTGAATAGTTATGCATGCTGAAGTCTTCTGTTATTTTGTCCTATTTGTTGTTTGCTACACAAAAAAAAGGCATGTTCTGTAAATGAAATGATGCAAACCTTCAAACAATCCATTTTAATTCCAGATTGTGCTGCAACAAAACATGAAAAATGCCAAGGGGGTGAATACTTTTGCAAGGCACTGTAAACAGACTAAACAAACCAACAACCACACTATTCAAGCAAAAGATTTAAATGGCAAACAGAGCTTTTCTGTATCAATGTGCTCACTTTAGTCAGGAAACACATAACGTAATTACAAACTTTAACCACTTGACCCAAATCACCAATGGTGGTGACTACCCATCTTTCACTGAGGGTGTTCCTGTGTACACATGTAATAGTTTAAAGCCTATTATGAGACCCCTATGTGGAGCGCTTCCATATTCAAGCTCAAGGCTTGAGTGTTAAGTTTCACGCAGAGGGAAATGATATGTGCTTTTGTTGTGTACATCAAAGAGAAGCTGGTGAATAAGCTCATACTGGTAGGTTTTTGAATGAAAGCTAAACCCACACTGGAACAGACACAGCGATGCTTTCCACGATGATTCACAGCGTACGCATGCTTCATCACTGTGCAGTAGCTTTTCCTTAACAGAAAAAGCACAACATATATGCATAAAGTATTAAAACCAGTAAGATGCTAGATTGGAAACTTGGTCAACCAAATGTCTAATCAAAGAATAAAATAAAAAAACAACAGTATATTAAAATTATTCGCAGGCGAAGGGCTGGTAGTAGTCCAATTTCATAGCTTCAGGGTCCTGGCTTTGAGCTGGAGCTTGAATTACTGTAATTTTGTACATTCCAATTTGTCCAAGCGGTGCTCTGAAAACAATGTTGGCTTCATAAATAATTGATGTACTTTTGATTGCAGACCTGGACCTGATATGACAGGACTGTATCCATTCCACTCAGGAGCTGTTGTATTTCTTGCAGCATAGCTCATAGACTTAGAACGTGGCCAACTGATCCTTGACAAGGGGGACATGAGCAGACAAGCAGGCTCAACCAGCCATCTGCTAGCTGCACAGAGTCAACAATCAGGTACAATGCTAGAGAGACAGTGTTCTCTTCTTTCTATGTACAAAAACATTGTAACACTCAAAGCAGGGCTCGAGTGGTGCATCAACAAGGTGAGCAACAATTAAAAATCAAATCCAGGTTGATGCATGCAGCCATGAGTCCATGGAAGCTAAGTGGCCGAGCTCTAATGGGGGTGGGTGGGATGCCTCCCTGTCACTCACAGTGATCTCCAGCTAATCATGGGCATGTATAAATTAAACCAAATTTGTAGTGTATTCCACCCCATGCACAGTGCTCCTGGAACGTACTCTGGATCTACCACTTTCTTTTAGAGTGGTTGTTGAAGACAGATGAATGCTGTAGAGATTTTTATGGCAGAATTGTTTCGCAATACCAGTTCAGGTTACTCACTCTGAATTCTAAAGTGATGCTAATTCAGCTTGGCCAAGATGTCCACAGACGCAAAGGTTACTATAGCAACAGTTTGGTGCAAACAAGTAAGAGTTAAAACCTCCTTAATATTTTCTGCCTTATATATGAAATCCCTTTGAAAAGTTTAGTGCCTCTCAGAGTAATAAGCTTATTAACATATTCTAGGAATCCTCATTTCACACATTGATATACTGGCACAAGACAATTTTTGTTACACACTCAGACACACTTTTATTGGTTTCCTGAGCTCCAAATGCCACAGATATGGATTGCTGCAGCACCACACTGAAAAAAACAAATATAAAGTGGACACAGATGGAGATATCAGATTTTATTCCCCAGCACAGTCAACACCAACCTGTTTAAAGAAACCAAGACACCCATTCAAACTAAAATTATTATTATTATTATTATAAAAATCTACACATCTATGATGTCTACCGGAACTGAGGGCAAGCTACTTCTCATAGCCTCAAGCACTTTTCTCAGGATTATTGCTGTGCCAAGGAGAGCTGCCTTTTTGTAAAACCTTTTTCCTTTTGGTGACACCTTAAGGTGTTTGGCTAGGTTGCATGAAATGCCAACCATAAATGTTCTAATGTTCAACATTTGCCACCTACCTTCATAGATCTTGACATTTGTCGATCTTTCCTCTCTCCTTTTTTCATCACCAGGAGCAGCAACATTGATATGAGGCATTGGTTGTCTTTCCTATTCACTAGCACCAAGTCAGATCTACAGGCTTATATTTCCTTGTTTGTCTGGATGTTGACGTTCCAGAGGAGCTTCACTCCAACGCTCCTTGTGGCTTATGCTTATACCACTTGTCAGCAGCAGCATCAAGAGCATGCAGCTTGGCAAGTTCCCTGTATAAAATTCTGGCCACATTATCTTGCCAATGTTTATATTCAAATCAAGTGTGCTATTGTTAGATCCTTTGTGCCACACATTCTGAAGTGGAGAAAATCTTTGCCTTGACCATGCTAGTCCTAAGTGCTTAAACTTGCATGGCTGTGATCAGCCCCTCGGTCTCCTTTTTGAGATCCCCCTTCTTCATCCAATCCCATGATGCTTCAACTCTCACGTCCTCGGATTGACATAGGAATTGACCATATAAAGGCCTGCCCTTCCAACCTTCTATTCCCTCTAACCTCTTCCTTTCTTTCAGTTGCTTAAGACAATCAGCTTCCATTTTAATCAGTAACTCTTCATCCTTGACTGCCACAATCAGCAGTTTTGTACTTGACTGCACATACTTCACCAAACCGGTCTCCTCTATTCATACACAGTCCTTGACACTAATGAGCCCAAGGTCCCACACCCTCTAAGAGGGTACATTTGGTCCATGGACATTCGTGGGTGCAGCATTCCATAAATGGTCATCAGCTTCCTGGTTTTCGATCCAAGCTCTCTAGCTCAGCTTTTCGCCACTTAATTACACAGACCCTGTATCACAAGACTGATACCTACCTGGTGTTTTGTTTTGCCATTATCACAAGACTGATACCTAGGGGGTTTGTTTTGCCATTATCACATTGTTTTGTTTAACTTTGACTTTAAAACCTGCATATGTATTATCATTATTATAGTTATTATTATAAACAATCAAGTTCATCATAACCCAAGAACTGCAAAGCCAAAAACTCCTATGTCCATGATGTAAATATTAAATTTTACTGCTTTATGCCTGCTGACACTGGAGAAGCCTTCCCTAAAGGTGCACTAAACGCATCCCTACAGAAACCTTAATATACATCTCTGATTCGTAGTTGGAACTACAGAGTCGAGAACACAACAGTACGGTGGCATGAATAAATATAAATAAATACTGGTGAGAGTAATTTGGATTTTGATTTATATTAGCCTGTGTATGGGAAAGGTTATCAATTAATTTGAACAAATGTTAGTTCAGTTGTGTGGGTAAATGAATGATATTAGCTTCCTTAGCATCCTGTACTTGAGCATGCACAAACCAAAAGACACCATAAATAATTACGGGTTTAAAAAAAAAAGTTACATTTTTAATCAACCTACAATATAAATAATAAAAAAAGTAAAGACAATATTGAAGAAATAAGGCACAATATGACAGAAGCTGCTAAAATCTTAAACAATAAGCAGAAAGTTTGGTTAGCAACTTCATCATCCTTTTGCCTACAGGAAAAGAAAGTAGACAAATCCATACCTGTCAGCATCAGTCACGAGAGCCAGCCTGCCATAATCCCATGCCAACTTGCGCAAGATGGAGAATACAAAGAGAAGTACCTGAGACAGACAGGGACAAAAGAAATGTCAGGGACTGGAAAATAAAGCATTGGACAAATGACAACAAAAAAAAAAAAAAGTTCAAAAGCCATGACTCATGGACATAATGATAAACATTGGCATTTCATCACAAGTCACATACACTATAGTATTGCAACACACACAGCAGTATAACCATGCTGACTAAGTCACATTCAGTCCTTGGCTGGAATTTACACAGACAGCCAGGTCCAAGCCCAGGACATGCTTGTCAGCAGGAATATAGGTCAACATTACGGAGCAGCTCGCAGCTGAGAGCGTTATTAGGTTACACAGCTCTCCTTTCATTATAGCGTGAAATGCCCAGAAACCTTTTGAGCCTTTTAAAGGCTAAAGATCAATTTAGAGCTTTAGACCAAAGCCACGTGTGGGTTAATGCATTGCGCCTTCATTTAGCAGCATCTTTTCCTCTCCATAAGAAACACACAAATAACACTGGCGAGCTGACCATCTGAGAATCTGGGCTTCAGCTACAGGAAGCAAAGTTCCTGATTTTACAACCAGGTCCAAAATAAGCACTTCGGAAAGCCTTTTGGACTTCCACCTCAGGAATCTGGGGGATTTTAGCGTCTGTGCCATATAGACTCATTAAAGGGTTTTCCCTTATCCCTTACCAGGAATACTTTAAATATTCTCTGGGGGACCTGACGAGACAAAAAGACTTCCCAGTCTTTAAGGAAGCAAGGAAACCTCAACGATCCAGGGAACCACCTATTAGAAACCTTTTTTTGCTGCATTTTTAGAGAAATTACTGGATTTTGCTCCAGGTCTTATACTAGCTTGAGAACTAGGAAGTATACGGGTGGTTCTTAAAGCACTGAATCATGGATTCCCCTAAAAGGCAAATTTCATGCAACACCTAACTCATTTATCTACATCATAAACAAATAAAAGCATGACGACATAGCGGTTAGTGGGTTTGCCTCAAAGCAAGATGGTCCTGAGTTCAAGGCTTGGGCTTGGTGAGGGTGTCTCTGTGTAGAGTTGGCATGTTTTAAACTGATTTTCGAAATTGAAATATACATCTCTTTTCAATTACACGGTCCCTGTTATGGGCCAACTTGCAAAAACCCAGTCTTAACCTTTCCTGCTTTTGCTTCAGGCTATATGATTCTTATGACACGGAAATTAAGAAAAAAAAGATAAAAAATGTCCATAGGCATATGTGGTAGAAATAACAAATAATCCTTTGCTTAAATTTGACATATCTGATTTTATACATGGCCATGTGCATATTATATGAGGCCCTTAGGACCTTGAAATCAGGTCAAGGTGACCCAGTTTCAACAGGTCTGAAGACCTTAAAACTAAGTATAACTGGTATAAATTGGAAACCAAAGCGACAAAAAAATAAGGCTGGCATGGTGTGCCATAGGGATCATTCAGCATAAATATAAATTAAAATTCACCAGAGAACCAGCACTGCCAGAGAGTGTTAACAAGAACTGTCTGCTTGGCATGGAATATAATTATGAACAATCTTGTGCAATATTTAACACATTATTGTGACTCTTTACATGACCACCTTCATATTTCATGCGACCTCAGTGACCTTGAAGGTCAAGGTGATCCAGTTTCAATAGGCTTGAAAACCTTGAAACTAAGTATGACTGAATTAGCATCCGAACCAACAAATAAATAAATTTGAAAAAAATTTACTAATTAATAGTAGAGTGCGTCATATTGACCATCCAACATAAACATAAGATAAATCCATGAGAAACTGGCACCACCAGTGCTAACAAGCAAGCATCCATGGCGGCGGATACTAACAGCCCCTGAAAACATGTATGCTTCTCGGGGGATATAATAATAATGAAACATGAACATAAATGATTAAAAATGGAACATGTGAAAATTGTTGGTAAAGTACATTGATGCGAGAGTAGTAAAAAAGAAAAAAAAAAAAAAAAAAACCCAAGTCACACCCACACATAATATATGATCCTTTGCACTGCTGGATTCTCCAAGACATTATGTTTGCCGACTTAAAAAATGAATAAATTAAATAAATCATAATTACACCAATATCCTCACCAGGAAGCACATGAAGTCAAGAGCGAGAACTGTTGGTACTCCTCCGAAGGGCAAGCCCTGTAGCACGGTGCTGCGTATCCGTGCCGAATAGCAGTAGTCTTTGGAGTTGTTGTTGAAGCAGCTAGTCTGGCCCACACAGGGCGGGCCCCCAAATATCCTCACCATCACGATCAGATGAGAGGTTTCACTGTCGCATCCTTCTGCAGAACCTACAGACAGACAGCAAAAGTTGTGACATTAACAGACGTAAAAAAAAAAGTGGATTTCATCAAGCATTCACAACATAAACCCTGGTTAAAGAAATCACTGAAAATGATTTCCTGTTCACCTGGCGCTTTCCTGTTCAGTGGCACCACAGTCATTCCACAGCTGTTTTTACAGGACAATCTAAAAGTTGGCGATAATCACAGCCCAAGCAACCACCTTGTATGTAATTTGTAATATATATACACATTCGACTTCTATCACTTCAGTCATTACAGACCAATTAGTGGCGATAAAAAAATAAATAAATAAAAATTTAAAAAAAATAATAAAAATAAAAAAATCACATCAGCAAACATGTCATAGCTAAAAAGCAGCCTCCCTGAAGGAGCAATTATCTGAGAATGATTTTTCCATCTGACGCAATGGAACAATGTGGCCCTGTGGAGACGGTGTTGAGCTCAGCTCACCTGAAAAGCTTACTTGAAGACAGTAGTATTGTGTTACTCATCAGGGTGAAGGATGCCATATTATGAACACATACTTATTATAAATACTCACTTGATGATAGGATCGTACGCTTTATTGCCTAAAGCACTTTTTCTGGCAATAACCAACCTGAATCCGTGATTTTCAATACCATGACTGACTGACTGTGTTACTGAATCGTGCAATACTGTCCTGTAAAAGTAGAAGGACTTTACTGGAAATAATAATTTTTTTTAAAAAAGTGTACATTTATTTAAAGCCATTTTTATTCTTTTTTTCTTCAGTTGGACTTCAGATTAGGCTCCAGTGGCACAACAGGAAATCGTTCACCCCATCAATGTTCGCAGGTTCAAATCCCAGGTGCTCTCTTTCCCAAAACTCTTTGCTTTGTTGAGCTCATGCATACGAACAGAGTGAATACTGTTTTTCTCCGATCACACTACTCCTGATGCTGCATGAGCAGCTGTTTAAAAAAGATGCAGTCAGTTGGCATTAGAAAACATGGTAACCCTTGGTCTGGCTTTTCTGGTTGGTAACCATAATGAGGTAGAAGAAATGTGAATATGACCTTAAGGGAGACAATAAAAATTGTTATATACACACCCACTGGATATGAATGATCGCGTGTTTTGATTGGCTCCTCTACTACTGGGATTTCAGCTCATGTACCATGAGTAGAGGAGAGGAAAAATACAAAAAATAAATAAATAAATAAAAACTGGACAGATTTGTTAGACCAATTTTACCTAAAAAATTAACTTCTAAAAATGCTGTATTTCTTACAATCCAGTGGATGCAAAAAATAATAATAATAATAAATAAATAAATGATTCCACTCCATCTCGTAATACGTGACTGATCGCTGACTGACAACCATTAGGCAATGTAAGACTTGAATTAGTGAAATAGTTGTTAAATAATGAACCTGTATTTCCTGGGCCTGGCTTTTGGACATCATGTAATCTGACTACACCATCTGGACTTGAGCTTAAAAGTGCTTCAGTAAACAGAAAGACCAGCCTTAAAGCAATACAATGATTGAAAGGGGAGAACAGGAGAAGTGAAAAGACACCAGGAACAAAGAAAGAGGAAAACAGTGATTAGAGTTGGACTGCAGAAAAGGCTGAGGAGGATGAGAGAGACAGAGAGAGCAAGAGAAAGAGAGACAGAGCTGGAGGAGGGTTGGCTGCAGTAGCACTGCAGCAGATGGCTCTGATAGACCGGCCTCCACACTCTCACAGTCCCAATGACAGTGCAGCCAGCCCCTGTTTCTATTCCCTCCTCCCACCAATAGGCTCAGACTACCACCAATAGGCTCAGACTTCCAACAACGCAACAGCTGATCCCCAAAATAATCTCACCAAGACATGACTGAGTTCCGAGGACTGATTCGGTACTTGGCACTCGTCTTGCCAGGGCAAAGTTTCATGATGATGCTGATGTGGGGTACAGGGGAGCCGTTACCAGGGTGACAGGAGGAAAAAGATGCAGCTGAATCTCTCCAGAACAATGAATCATATTTATAACTGACTTACAGGACCTGACAGACTGGTTCTTCAGTCTTATTCCAGGGAAAACCCGTTCTCGAAATCAAAAGTGGAACAAAGCAAGAGTCGTTATTAAAACAAGCAATTCATTAATTGTAGAGAGTATTAGTCTCTACATGCTCTTGAAATAACTGGGGCCAAAATAAAGAGAAAAAAAGCTTTTTCCCCCCCTGAGCAAACCTTCCTTCAATATAATCAATCAATCAGAACTTTAAACACATTATGTGTGTTTACAACTAGGCTACAGCTTCACAAGCAAAATTCTTTTGCTAAACAGCCTCCAGTAACTCACTAAACCAAAAGTAAATCTCCTCCATTCTTCCAAGTAAACCAGAGAATTAAGCTGTGCAGTTTTCATTTTGCTTGTATCCTGGAAACCGTGTTTAGCACTCATCACCTCCAGCGTTCAGGCATCACGGGACTTTGAGATTTATTCTTGAATAGATGACTCATCATTCTTAGTGTACCAACACACCTTTGCCACCATGGTACAACACAAGAGAAGCTCAAGAGATTAGACCAGGAGTCAGGATAAAAAGAAAGCTGAACCTGAAGAACTCAAGCGTGAGACTGCAGAAGACATTTCATATTTTTAACTAGAAATTATTTAAAAAAAATTAATGCATAAAAATCTTAAATGTTAGCAAATTGCTGACGTTAGTGGAATAAAACACTTTCTGTTTAGCTGCAAAAGTGCTACATGAAGCGTTCAGCCAATAATTCAAGCTTAGTTAA
>JAQMYF010000017.1:10708281-10720726 GCA_030014195.1 Neosilurus mollespiculum
CACACACACACACACACACACACACACACACACACACACACACACACACACACACACACACACACACACACTTTATAGCTCTTATTCTTGAGAAACTTTTCTATATCCAACTATTCTATTTTGTGGTTTGCAAACTACGGGTTACTTGACTTGCAAAGAAAAAAATTCATCAAATCAAATTTCCACTTTTACCACTGCTAAAGTACACGGGGTCTTAAATCACATGGTTAAGTACTTTTCACTGGCTTTATTGAGTAATAATACTAACCAGGTTTTCAAACAGTGTTTGAATTTAAAATACTTGTCATGTCACCTTTACATTGGAAATTCTCCAGAATTTTCTATCCTAGCACGCATGTTTAAGTGTAAGTTTAGAACTTTGGATTAGGAACGCAAACAACGACAATCATGATGACAACAAAAATTCAACTGAAACACTGCAAACCCAACATCTTTAATTGAAAATATCTTGATTACAGTGAGATCTATCTACCCCCTTCCCCCCCAATTATAAGAATATAATTTACCAAATAAAAGTATTCAAATTATTTCTAAATATTTATAAATATAAAGCTTGAAATGAGTAAAAATGTGTAGAAACAGTTTTAATTACCTTATATTTGGTGAATTACATTCTTATAATTGGAAAACTAGAAACACCTGACTATATTGAAGATATTTTCACTTACTAAGATGTCAGTTCTGGGAATGAGATCTCATCTTGAGTAAATAAAAATAAACACATAAATAAATATCTAAGCATTTCATAGCAAGCTACAACTTGGAAACTTGAAATGTTTTGGCTCTGACCTCCACAACAGTATAGATACACATTCACACACACACACACATACATACACATACATATATATATATATATACACACACACACACACATACATGTGTGCTGTCCAACATTTGAACCAGTTTACGTGGTAGAACTGTATTGAAAGCAGAGCTGAAGTCTACGAATAGCATCCTCACATAGGAGTTACTGCTGTCCAAGTGTGTGAGGGCAGTGTTGATGGCATCCTCTGTTTACCTGTTGCTCTGTAGGCAAATTGATGTGGATCAAGGTCAGCAGGGATGGTAGCCTCAATGTGAGACAAGTCTCTCGAAACATTTGGTGATGGGGGTTAGGGCAACTGGGCGATAGTCATTCTGGCAGCTCACTGTGCTCTTCTTCACCACTGGAATGATGGTGGCTATCTTGAGGCAGGTGGGAACCAGACATTGCAGTAGCGAGAGGTTAAAGATGGTGGTAAAAAGTCCTGCTAGTTGATCTGCGCATGTTTTTAGTACTCTGCCTGTTACTCCATCTGGACCAATAGCTTTCCTCGCATTGATTCTGCGGAGGGCGGCTCTGATCTGGTGCAGAACCACTGACTGTGACTGTGCAATATAGATCAGTTATTATACTTAATGGGTAATTTGTGCAATTATAATGACTGTGCACTACTTTTGCAATAAGCTGTTGACATTATGCTAGTTAACTAGCAACTACGCTAATTAGTTATATAACAGTGAAGCCAAAGTTGCTAATCAGATTCCTCCACCTCCTAAATCCACACAGCATTAATTGAAATTCATAACATACATGAGATTTTATTGAATGTCATTGATTTTGCATCCGGTCAATTTTTGTACATTAAACAAACAGGTTCCTAAAAAAACAAACAAAAAAAACCAAAAACAAACAAAAAAAAACAACTAAAAAGATCTACTACAATACACATCAGTATAGCAATGATCTGTCCATTTAACTGACGTAAACTCTGTCAGTGCACGCAACAGGAAATCTCAGCAGCTAAGGTTCAATCAAGGAATTTACAAGATGAATTTCAAGTGATTACTCAGATTTGTGCTTAAGTGACATTAGACGGTTTAGAAGAGCACTCGATGCTCTGCAGATAACCTCCATTCTGTATTCATGGCCTGTGCTAACATGAAAATCATCGTGATTTCACTATAGGGATAACAAATAGAGTTTATCCTTGCATTTGCATCTAGTACCGTATTTACATGCACTCTCATTTGTCTGCATGCTGCGCACATGTCTGCTTGGCGTTTCTCTCTTATAATATGAAAGGAAAGTCGAGCGGGTTAATGTGGAGCATCGGATTATTATATTGTATTAGGGCTACAAGTCTTTTAAAATGGTTTCTAGATTCTCTTGCTCCGTTATAACTTAATGTTTGGTTTGGTTTCTGTCAGACCTGATAAAACCCTTCATGAAGAGTTTCTATGGTGATGAAATAAGGCAAAACTTCTTTTCACACAGGATATGAAAGAGATTACTTATAAACATCTCGATTCAGACAGGATATACTGCATAAAACGTGGAGTTATTTTTTCATTGCTTTTATGACAGGCACAATATTTCACAAACAGGAATGCATTGTCTATTTAAAAAAAAAAAACCCGACATGATTGACTCAAACATGACTAAATCCCAAAGACAGCCCAGGAATAACAGCTGTTAGGACTAAATCCAATCCAGACACGGCTTTACGCTCAAACTAATTTGAGGAAACAGTATTGAGACTGCCCTGCAATGGCCTGGTGAAGTGTCCAGGGTGTACTCTGCCCTCGCCCAAAGTCGGCCGAGATGGGCGCCAGCTTCCCCACGGCCCTGATAAGGATTAAGCGGAATATTGAGACTGTACCCACCCCCCCCCCCCAACTAAAAGGAAAGCCAATAACCTAGTGAGTAAAAAGTAAGTGTGTACGTGAACGCTAAACTAGGTTAGCTTTCATTCCCTTGTACAAAAACACTAATTAATCAGTAACAGCTAACCGATGATAACTAGTTTAGGGGGTAAAAGCAAACCTAGCAAACAAAGATTAGCCTGGAGAGCAAAAACCAAGCCGTCAAAAGTCAAAGCCGAAATACCCGACAATAAATAAATAAATCAACTAAAGAAGAAAAGCAAACACTATGAACATATAAAGTGAAAGCTAACCCAAACAAAGATTTACCTACTAAGTGAAAACTGATTTTAAAAAACTAGCATGCAAGATCGAACCTACTGAGAAAACGTAAACGGAAGCTAAATGACAAGCAAACGCCATTTTAGCAAACAAATATTAACAACTAAATTGTAACCTAGCAAGTAAAAAAGGTTTCCATAAGCTGTTTAAATGTTATCTTGTTGTCTTTTTAGCTGGATCCAATTTAAAGCAAATCTCCAGAGTCAAAACTAACCTAGCAAGTGAAGGCTGATCTCAGGAGTCAAAGCTAAACTAGTGCATGAATGTTACTCACTCCCTTTTTCTACACATTATCAATTTATTATTAATTGTTGGTCAGAGGTTTTCCCCTTGATTACTTCAGACATTACAAGGTTTTGGTTTCGTTGCTTTTTGAGGACAGTCATCCACCAGCATGGTGCAGTATGGTCACACCTCACATCTCTTTAAGGATCATCACACACTCGCAGAGAGAAGAACCCCGACAGGATGCCATAATTACCACTGAGGGCTTGGGCTCATTACAGACCACACATTATAGAGACAAGGAATAAAAAAGTGAGAGAAGCCAGTGAGAAAGTGAGCAATTATTCTTAAAAGGTATAATATACCACAAAAAAAAAGAGGAGGAGAAAGATCCAGAAAAAAATAAGTAGTAAAGAAAGTTAAAAGCAATAAAAAAAAATATAAAAAAAAAGAAACAGGAAATGTAAGGCAGCAAAAAACAACAAAGGAAGAGAATAATAGAAAAAGAAAAAAAGCAGAAAGAAATTAAAAGAATGAATGACAAAGGGGAAAAAAATGAAGCAATATGAGAGGAAACGAAAAAGGAAAGAAGGAGTGAGTGGTTCCTGTGGTCTACAAATTGATAATGAAGCTCAGTGATTTAGTGCCAAATACATCGTCAGGATTATTTATTGTGCGCGTCACATTGACGTACTGCTCTACTAGTGGTTAATCGACTCGGATGATAAACTACAAAGACTGCGCATGACAAACATGACAAAAGCAGAGCCCAAGCAGCTATCACACACAGCCATGCAGTTCACGAGGGCAAAGGAGACAAGCTGCTTATCTGCGACCAGGAGGAAACAGCAGCTCATACATTACACACTGACCTGAGAGCAGCTTCCTGCAAACACCTTCAAGAGGATTTATTAGACAACAGCTGACACCAGATCAGTCCAAAGTGTAACGTTTACCCAGGTCAGTTATCTTAAACGAACAGTCATGCCGCAACAGGCAAGAAAGATGAAGAAGTGTCAAACTGATGAGAAGTGCTCTAATAAATACACTGGACCTAAAGACATGATTCCCACAAGTCATGGAAATTCAACTTTTCAGTCAGTGATAGGAAGTCGTCCTATTTAAATTCTAGAGAATTACACTGGAAGCACTTTCGGGGCATATTACATGTATAAAAGTGTGATTGGAGCATTTTAAATACTTCAAGTCTAGTTTTAGTGCATCAGTTAGTCCAGCAACACTGCGGCACCTAGTGAATTAGCAGTCAACGTAACAGAAATGTTAACCATGATTGCCCCTCACACAATAACGGCCACAGAAAAACAAAAAGCCATTGTATGAATGTGGGGTTTACATCATCTGTTTCTTATACAGGAATTATATATGAATTTCTTCACTTGTTGAAAAGAACCCCCCCCCACACACACACACACACAGGATCAGAAGCACCTGGCGATTACCATAAAACTCCAGATATATACAGAAGCACATCAGATTCTATCTTGTGCAGAAATTTGTACAAAGGCTGTATTGAAAATAACCACGTTTTTAGACCTGTCCATAGTCTCTCACTCTCTCTCTCTCTCTCTCACACACACATGACTAAAAGATCAGCAGAGCAGAAAGAAAGAAAAATGTGTGTTATTACATTACTCTCTGTATTGTTCGCATTCAAACATTTCTTTCTTGGGAAAAAAAAAAAAAATTAGCCACAGTATTTTCCAGAATTTTACTGAGAGATTTAAAATGAATAATCTTGCAAATGCAACAGCTTAACATTGTGGGAACTAGAAAAACAGTACAGCCGATGCTTATTAAATACAGACTTTAGTCTTGGAGGCACGCTAATAGAAGAAAAGTAACATAACAGGAAAACTTCCTGTTGCCATCCTGAAGTTGATCATTTTTTAATAACAATATGACCTGAAGGGTTTTATTTGTATTACCACATAGCAGTTTGGCAATGATTACAGAATTCTTTTATTTCTTCGGATTATTTACTCAGACATGCCTTTAGAGGAGAAAAAGTAGACCAAGCACACATTGTTTAACGTATGAATTATGCTGAAGGACATAACAGAACCACACAGTGAATTTTAATGTTATAATAGACTACTTTAAAGTAAATATCACGGTTAAACTGTTGATTAGCTTTTAGCAATACATTTAATCTCTCAACCAGCTGTCACTATATAAGACCACCATTCAAGTCTCAGACCGAGGCAAATTCACAATCCCCTCCAAAAGTATTGGAACAACAAGACCAATTAAATGGTTTTCGCTATGACCAGAAGATATTTTTTGTGCGAGATCAAAAAGGGAATATGACGAGAAATCAGAGTTTCAGCTTTTATACCCAGGCATTTACATCTAGATATGTTAAAGAACACACAACGTAACATGCAGCGAGCCACCCAGTATTTCAAGTGAGCCAAAGTACTGGAACAGAATGTTGTCAACTAAATTACATCATATTTGGTTGCATATCTTGCTCGCAATAACTGCATCAATCCTATGACCGATAGACACCACCAGATTTCTTTCTTCATGGTTTTGGCTTCCCAGGCTTTTACCACAGTACCCTTTATTGCTCAATTCACGAGGGGAAATACCGGTCCAATTGGGTTCAGATCTGGTCACCGACTTATACAGTCCAAAACCTTCCATATCCCCTTCCCGATGAAGTCCTAAACTGAGTTGGCAGTGTGTTTTGGATCGCTGTCTTGCTGCATAAATTAAGTTCCTCCCAATTAGTTTGGATGCATTTCTCTGCAAATTGGCAGACAATACGTTACTGTAGAGTTCTCTGTTCATTCTGCTTCAATATAAATGATTAGGCTTGTTTCAGGAGCAGTCATGCAAGCCCAAGCTTTAACAACCACCACCATGTTTCACATAGACATGAACATTACTTTTACCTTTCAAAATGATTTCAAGTTATTATTCAGGGTAGGAGTTTTATTGATGGATCCTTTTGACTCTGTGATAGAATCAATCCATGCCAACTCAGTTTTCAGAACTTTTCCCGATTCATCTCGGGAATTTTCTTTAAAAATAAATAAATAAATAAATGAAAACAATAATAATAAATAATTCAAGAAATGCAACCAGGCCAAACCTTAAAACTGTACTCCAAAGAGCAAATCTAGAATTTTAAAATTTACCCAAATTAATCCCAAACTTGCCTATTTTTACCTACATTTATTTCTGCCACAACACAACCAGAGTTCATTATGAAAGAGGCTGTAATTTTTATGTTTAGAAATAAACCTAATGATGACTGGTTTCACTTGTTTTAAAAGGAAGTGTAAGCAATAGGTGCTAATTTATGTTATTGAAACTTTGCACATGCAGTTATACCTTAGTTCTTAACACAGCAAACGCAAATGTTGTGCACACAATTAGAAGGCAGCTGTAAATGTTTACAAATGGTCACAGAATTTAAAAATGGCTTTTTTTTTTTAAAGTTTGGACCACTGTAACTCAAAAGGGACTGGCTCATGGACTTTATTATTTTGCCTGGGAAAGAATATTCTTTTATTAGGAACATATTGAAATTTCAGAGATGTGTCTGGACACTAGATGAGTTGGCATAGAATGAGCCAATAGTGACTTCTGCTTTATAGTAAGGGTCTTTTTAATAAGGGGAAACTGCAAAAGGTAATATATCACACACATACATACTTACATATGATTGTATACACAATATAAAATATTTTTAAGTGTGACACACTAAAAGACTGAAGGTTCATCAGGTGCCTTATCATTTTAAATGTGAACAAATCAACAAAATTTACAAAAAGCACGAGGAAGTTACAAAAACTAGAGAAAAACAACAGGAACAAATTCTCATTCTGTCAGGTGATTTCACAGAGTGAAACACCACCTAGATTTGATTTCCACTTGGCTGATATTTTTAGACCCATCTATACCACGTCATCATGAATGAGTCAAAAAGCATTGCTCATCCCTAATCATTGCTTTATTCTGCAACTATTGATAGAGATTAGATTTCAGATCTCAAATATAATATGAGCAGCCATTCTTCCTTTAATCCACTGAAGAAAATCAAAAAGCCTAACCAAAAAGTAAAAGCAACAAAAATGTACACTTCCTCATGCTCCATATTACATCACTGCACTGTTAATGCTTCACATCAAAGTGACAATGTCATTAATATATCGAACCGAGCCGACTCTTCCACATTGTATCCCTTAAATCACATTTCTATCAGCGCCTGGCTATTTGTTTGACCAAGGTCTGACAATTGGGGGGGGGGGGGGGTGTGTCTCAAAATCTCAAATGTTATAATATGATGCAGGTTCTTATCCTAATTGCCAATAAAAAATCATTAGGATTTGTGATGCATTATTCCAAATGAACCGAAAATGGGTTCTAAACAAATACAGATAAACTAAGACACATTATTATTCCCTCAGATTAGCAGTGAGTATCAGGACTGGGATCTCTTGGGACTCAACACAAAAACGTCACATGTACTGAAAGATTTTACTTTTAAGCAAGAGCTCAGATGAATAGCATAGCATGAGCCAATCCTCAGTAACAGCCTCAGCAGGGTCACAGCAGCTGAAATTAGATAACCAGTGTGTTTATGGTTTGGGAAAGTTACAAAATTGCCATGTTTGCCAGAAAATATCACAGGAGGGTGCAAACCAAAATGACTATTTGCAGGATTCAAAAAAATAAAGAAATAAATAAAATAATAAAGAAAAATGTTTTAGAAAATAAATAAATAAAAAATAAAATAAAATAAAAAAAAAATCATGCATTCAGAGAGCACCAACCTTCACCCAAGCAGTATTTATTACTGCAATGTTGTTCTGTAATTTTTTTGTAGAAGTACTTTTATGGAGTTGAATGCAAAATAGATAGATTGTTAAAGAACCCTTTAAAAATGTGGCATTACAAAATCTAAAGGAGTGTTGCTTGTGCCAAATTCCACTAAAAATTTATTCATAACTGGAACTTTCAGAGTCAGAGTTTACATTCCATGAGGGCACGGCTGGAATTTTGAATGATGAATGTTGTGTTTGCGGTTCCTTATAAGTAGTAATTTTCAAGTGAGAATAACAATTTCCTAGCTTGGTACATTCTACCTCACAGAGTGGGAAGTTTTTAAAGAAAAAATAAATAAATAAATAAATAAAAATTAATAAATAAACTTTTACAACTGCGGACCCGGGTAACCATCACCAACAACCACAGCAGACAACAGCAACAAACTAGCCGAGAGCTCCAGTCATGACAGTTACTTCTTAAAACTAAACAGGGATTAATGTTGTCTAAGGGTATTATAAAATTAACACATACGGTGTCTGTATAGACTTGTTTGGGACAGCTGTGGCCTAATGGTTAGAAAAGTGGGTTTGGGTTGGGGAGGTCGCTGGTTTGGTTACCGAACTGCTAGAAAAAACATGTAGTGGACCTCCCCATCTCCTTCCTTCACCTTCACAGCTGAAGTGCCCTTGAGAAAGGCACCTAACCCCAACTGCTCTCCAGGTGCCACAATGTGGCTGCCCACTGCTCCAAGTGTGTGTGCATGCTCACTCTGTATGGGTTAAATGCAGAGCCAAATGTCCCTTGCTGGATTAGTGCAGTACATCCAAAAAAAAAAAAAACCCACTGATCTAAACCCGATACTGCTTTAAATATTTAAAAGTAAAGAAGCCATGCTGTTTTGACATCACATAGCGAAGAATCGTTCCGAATGATCACTTTTTATCAGGTCTCAGAAAGCAAAAATCTATCAGTCATACCAAAAATTACTTTAAATCTGATCATGTAATGTGAATATTTTGGCACTGCCTAAAAGCGGAGCTCTGAAAATGCTTGCATTTATTTTCAATAAAGAAACATCCATGATATAACTTGCTCTCTTTTCAATGGTATTCGAAAACTTATTTCTTCTACTCATTTTATTCATTTATTAGGTTGCCTTGTGGGCAGGTGAGCACAGACACGGCAACAAAATTGAGCTCATGGCTTTATGACATTTGCATAAGCCTGGAGCTCCGCTACGAAGTTTAATGGATTCTTTAGGAGATACACAGAAAAAAAAATACCTATAAAGTCATGGGAAGTCACCGATCCTTAATCAGAGAGACATTTCTCTGTCTCACAACTACACAAAAACACTTCTGTAACCCTATGAATACATTAACATATATCTGTATCCATTTTTTCTTAGCTGTTGAGAATTGCCTTAATGTAATTTTCTGAATAATAGGGGAAATACACAAAGCCATCATAATCCTAAAATTGAACCATCAAACCATGTCTGGTTGACTGATGAGAAATTTACAGATTATTATATTGAGATTCATTTTTCTCATTTTGATGAATTTGAGTCATCAGGTTCATGCATGGGGCTACAGACTTGAAAATGAAATTTGTGTCTGTATTTGTATTTACTTTTGTCACTGCAGGTTTAACGAAACGACAGCTTAGTGCAGATAAACACGGAACACGAATGTCAGTGTGGGGCACACAAGTGCAGCCGTGCCAGAGCCATCTTTAAAGTTGTTTTGACTTATGAGTGTTCTGGATCTTGAACAATTCAATACGTTTCAATCCACCACACCACTGACGTCATGTTTTTGTTTTGTTTAGGCTCCAATGTCCTTGTGACCCTCTTAGGATAAAGCGGTCTGGTAAATGAATGAATACCCAAAGTATGGAGAACTTGCACTGATTAGAAATTAAGAAATCGGCCCTGGTTTATGAGTAAAACCATAGACTGAATTTCCATTAAACAGACATAACTTCCCTATTAAAGTTGCATGACAATATCTTACCTGAAAATAAAAGAGCTAGCTTTCATTCGCAGCATCACAATGGTGAAGTATGATGTCTAATAATACTTCGAATGGTACAGCAGGTTGCGCTCATTCAAATAGCACAGAGCGATTCACCAGTACTGCACATGCACAAAGCTGAATTTTCCTCAATATACAATAATTATAGTCACTCAGTGAATCCTATTAGGGCTCACTGGGTGAAGGTGTGCTACACCCAGAACAGCTCACCAGACCATCGCATGGCACAATCATTCACAATCAAATTTACACCTAGGGTCAATTTGGAACAACCAACTAGCCTAATGAACATGTCTTGGACTGTGGGACGAAACCGGAGTACCTGATGGAAAGCCACACCAGCACAGGGAGATCATGAAAACACCACACAGAAAGGTCCTCGCCAAGCCCAGGACCCGAACCCAGGACCTTCTTGCTGTAAGGCAGATGTGATAACCACTACACCACCATACTGCCCAATTATACGGTCAGAATAACCGTAATAAAAAGACAAGAGAAGTTCATGATGGTGGGGCCATGTTGTCCATGGTAAGTCATAAGAGTAAGCTACATGAATTGACTCAGGATTCTGGGGGTACTGCGTCACATGACCCTACATCATTATCATTCCGTTCCATTATCTTGTGGGCCAAAAGTTCTGTTTAATTTTTACTTGAAATCATACTATTGTTTATTAACGGTACGTAATATTTCAGCGTCGTGTTACTGGGAATGAAAGTTAGCTCTTTTAATTTCAGTTACCATACATTGCATGCAGCTTTAAGCAAACGAGTTAGATGACCCATGGCTCGACGGAAAAGGAAAGGCCTTCATTTTCATGCTCTTTGCAGCATCAACCAATTCAATGAATTCGGAGTAATGTGAAATATTTATGGTCGCTACATCGGGAAAGAACCTATAGAAGGAACTGGCAGTTGGCAAGACAACCCCAAGCTGCCTGGATGAAACTGTACGATGACTGTGTGTGTGTGTGTGTGGGGGGGGGGGGGGTGTTGTTGGGGTATACATCAGATTATCAAGTTGGTCTCCATACACTTTGGGTTTAAAACCAGACCTGGATGATAGGAGTGCTACCCAGATACAGATACAACTGCAATACACCATCAGAAATTAAAAACACAATGCTATGTACATGTTTTTATACAGCTACGATTCAGGACTGATGGAAATAAACAAACACATGAATAATCTGAAGTGTTGGATTGTTTCTATGGTATTCTGAGAATATTCCAGAGACAGCTGTGTGATATTTTCCCTCTGACGCGCTGATGAAATAATAAAGTCCGTGTTTTCCTTTGAGAGCGCAGTTTGGCACAGTGCGTCAGGGGTTGACCAGGGCGAACACACACACACACACACACACACACACACACACACACACACACACACACACACCCATTACAATGGTGTTCCATTGTGTCTCACTATGTAGAACAGCACTTTTGAATGGATGATCCCTGATGGCGCTGCAGTGCTGCGCCTAAAGGAGGAACAGTCATCCTAGAAATCCTTTACATAACTGATTAATCACGGGGCCAAAATCTAGGAAAGGATCACACACACTTCCACCAGCTCCCCCGAATTCCCTCAGACCTATGCATTAATGCTTTCTCTCACGCGCATGCGCCTTAGAATGATTTTTATTTCTTATTATAATAAAAAAAAGATACTGTGCAAACGGATTTTCTATTAGAATTAAAATCTCTAAAACAAGAACGTCTTGTCTAGGCGTTAACACACCGCCCCCAAACACACACACACACACACACACACAGTCAGATCACTGCACATTCCGCAAGGGGAAATCTGCATAATAAACAAAAACCGCATCAAAATCACGCCAATTATTTTTTTACCCGTCAATTCAGTCCGAGTGCTGTTGCTGTTCCTCGAGCCCTACTGCTCTGCTCCTGTCCCTGCGTCCCGGCTGAGTTAAATCCCCGGCAAATCCACAGCAGCGCTGATCATGAAGATGAAGGAGATAAGCAGGTCTCGCGCCCCTCTCACCATACCCGCACCGCTCCCGCACACATCTGCGGCTCGGTTTTGTGTCTCAGTGACCCTCTAAAAATCAGCAAGGAAAAATAATAAGGAGAGCAGTCCGTCCACCGTGCTGGGTTTAAATAAAAGAGACGCACAGGAGACAAAAACAACAAAGGACGCACTGGGAATATAAATCCACCGGCGCGCGGAGGCTTAATATATGCGCCTATGTGAAGCAAGTGCAGGCGGGTTGATTTAAAAATGGCGGCCTCCATGTTTACATTTCAACATAAGAGTCTCTTATGACCAGATATATAAAAAAGGAAACAGTCATAAAATTATATATATATATAATAATTTATATATATATATATATATATATATATATATATATATATAATTTATTTTTT